>CABFKL010008011.1:9090-31483 GCA_901765185.1 Panagrolaimus sp. JU765 | reverse complement strand
GTAAAACGATGAGAAAAAACGTGAAATTACGTGTAACGACGATTTTGACGACAATAACGTGGAATTTTGACGAAATATGGCGTTTTTGGACGAAATGTAACGTTCAACGAAGGCTGAAATTTTGACGTTTATTCACGTAATTTCGACGTTAAACTCGCTCACCCTTCCATTTTCGGCAATTTTCAACGTTCAACGTACTTTTGGCCGCTTTCCACACGTTTTGACGGTCTGATTGGCGCCTCCGGGGTTCCTGAAAAAGGGAAAAAATCACTTTTCGTCCATTGTTCATGCAAACTTACGACATTCACCGGAGTTTTCATATATGAACGTTACGATGCCAACGTCGTACACGTTTTACGTTGAATCTGAAACTAAAAAGCACATCTAAAAAATATCAACTGGTCTAGAACCAGTTAAAACAGCTCAAAATTTTGGACAAAAATAATTCATCGACGTACAACGAAAAACGAACAGAACAACGCTACATAAAAACAATTATTCAACGGAAAACGCTACTTGAACACGACTTCGTGCAATTTTGCCGCACCAAACGTAGTACTTCTTGATGCCGATGCAGCCAGGTTTTTCTGCATACTCCCCAACGAAAGGACCTTGGAAACGCATGTGGTTCATCCAGTTGACGATGTCCTGGTCGCACGTGTAGTCCGTGATGACGGTCAAACATCCGTTGGCACTTATCAACGCTGCACAGTTCTAAACCAATAATTTTAGATACTGAAATGAATAAATAAAAACTGACCGTCAACGAATCAACGAAGTCCTTATAAAGTGGACACGATGTGACTGCTAAGCACAATCTGTTGAACTTCTTTGGACGACGTTTCGCACCTTCATAGAAGTACGTCAAGTTCCCCAAGAAACTTGTTTCCGCTGTCCCACGTGCGTCGAAACTAAAAAATAACCCGTATATATCACCAAATATATAAAAATAAAAATACTTACTAAAAAACGTCAACGTTGTTTGGAAGCAATTCAACGACGTCCTTTAAACGCCCGCCATCCGATTGGAAGTCTCGCATCTTCACGATAACTGCGTTGGTAACGTTGGGCAACCAATGTTGAATATGGCGACTGTTGAACGTGCCACCGAACTCGATGTGGCGAACTTCTTCCAAGAAGCCTGGTAACAAATCTGCGACCACGGCAAATTTGCTGAACGCATTCGACGTATCTCTATCACGTTCTGGCATGTTGACAACGACGAAAACTTCACACGCTTTGCACGTGGCAACGAAATCCATCAAATGATCCATGGACGTGGTGTGCTTTTCGCCTCCAACGAACTGAGCCTCGAAGATGTTTCCACGAAAATACAGTCGACGCACGCGATCATTGTTGTTGGATCCGCCAAACTTTTTGCACGTCTGGTCAGGGAAGATCTGTAAAATCATATTAATTTGGATAAATGTTTGAGAAAAACATACTTCGTACGTTGTTTTCAACAGGTCAACGTAGGATTTGCTGAGACCCAGACGTTCTGTTGCCGCGAATTCCGTAATTGCGGCCGCACCAACCTGGTCACCTGGAACGCTAAGGTCCTCGGGCACTTGGTCAATTGGGACGCGCCAAGGGCCTTGCGACGACTGAAACGACACCTGATACAAACGTAGATCACGTAAATTGAATAAAACTTACAGGTGATTCGCTTCTTTCAACGTTTCTACGTGGTCCATTTGCGCCGTAGATTTCGTCAACGCGGTCGCTCCAACATCTCTTGTAACGTCGTGTTTCAGTTTCAACGATGCGGGAACGTCGATCATTTTCAACGTCGAATTTCAGCTTCGCTTCTTTTATGGCGCTCTTCATCCTGGTAACAGGTGTCGGATCCACGTGTTTTGCAACGTAATTGTCGCTCCATGGATCTGAGCTTTCAAACGCCATCTTCAAATAATCTGCAATCGCTATAAAAATTGGTAATCATGAACAACAAATGAAATAGGTAGTTAACTCGAAATGAAACGAGTTCAAAAACAAATAATCATCCAATTTAAACTTCCGTTTATTGAAAAAAATCAACGTTACGGGAAATTAACTTCCTTCAACGGGTCAACGTTTATTCGTGGGACAGATGGACAACGACGGTGCGGTTACGGGATCTGGGGGTCTTGCTGTACATTTTGTACCACTGGGACATGTACGATTGGTAACCAACGAACTTGTAACCACGATTTTGCAACGTTGTTGCAACGTTGTTGGTCCATTCAACGACGTACAACGAAACGTCATCAAGATCACAGGTAAAATCTTCCAAGTGCTAAAAATAACTTTCATTTCGCGACTAACTCCCTCTCCACAAACCTGCAAACACTGGTTGGTTTCTTCTTCAACGTTGTTCGCGACCAGACGATATTGGAGCATGTCCGGGTTCTGCGCCGTGCGAGCCATTCGACGAAGGATTTGGATGGCAGACATCCCTGACGTTTTGAAATCCAAACTAAAAATTCAAAAATTAAACAATATGTCATCGAATACACTGCTCACAATAAATTTTTGGCTCCACAAACGCCGTAATCCAACGCATTGATGTGCTCCTCTAAGTTGTAATTCATGAACAACGTTAAAACGGTGGTGTTGAAATCCTTGCTATGCAACATGTTGATCAACGCGCGAATTGGTACATATCCAATGATTTTCACCTAAAAAAAATAATCTGAACTTGTCAACAGCTTGAAACATACGTGAAACGTGTGTTGGAAGAATTCCTTCCATTCAGCAACGTTGATGATGTCCACATCTTCTGTGAACTCATTAAATTGGATGTGAATCCGTTGATGAGCACGGTGCTTTTTCAACAGGTTGAACAAGCCATCAACGTGACGTTCACAGGCCGCGCCATTGTCGAATTTGGCTGTGAATTTCGACAAACCGAATTCCAATTGGACGACGCCATCATTCAACGTTAACGGCATGACATTGCAACGTGCAACGTCAACGAGCAAAGGCTTGCCTCCAGGTGGCTTTTCATTAGGGTTCATCATTGTGATAAACGTGAGCTGCAAAATGCATCAATTAAACAAACTGAACAAATATGACAAAGGTAATTATGGATATAACCAAATAAACGGGATAAACACGTTGAAAACGAAACTTTATTTAAAAACAAACAAAACTAGTCAACGACGGTTCAACGTGCAGTCAACGTCATCTCAAGATTGCTTGGGGGCCCACAAGAATGCAAATTGGCATTCAACGGTGTTCCAAATACCGGAAAAAACCAAGTAGTCGGCAACGTCTTCGGAACGTGGTGATTTGTAGTAGGATCCAATGTGGGTCACCTCAAATCCCCCATTCACCAACCACTTCGTCAGGTGATCATCAATGGGTTGATTTGTCAGCAACGTTAACGCCGAATCCGGCTTCATCCACTCAATGCACAACTAAAACAAACCAGCAAGTAAAAATCTGTCATACATTTCAAAACTCACCGAAATAGCCTTTTCGGCATCAGCCTTCACCGGCCACAGCTCGCCACACAAAAACACGCGATCATACTTGTTGCGTTTATGTTCCATGTTTTGGTCAACGAAGGCATGGAGTATGTCGATCATGCGTGGCAACGATGACTCACGTCCGTCATACCTTAACCAAAAGTTTGAAAAAAAAGATCAAAACGATAAAAGCTTACCAAATTGACGTGCATTTCAACGAGATGAATTTGAACAAGAGGCTGAGATTGCCAACTATGTCGTAACAGGCACGTGTATGGACCATTTCTTCCAAATCAACGATTTCGCCAATCAACGATTCCATTTGTTGCATGTTGTACACTCCAGCGACGTCAACGGAACGTACAAGTTTCATGAATCCACGTATTGCTTGACTCATGCCAGCAAATCGCTCCATGTACGTTTTGGTGTTGCGATAAGTCTGACGGATCACCAGATGACGCGATGCCACGTTGGAACGGAAGAATGAGTGCAACCTCTCGTAGCTGAACGAGAATTTGTCTTCATTACTGAAGACTGCCTCAAAACAACGTTCGTGCCAGGTCAACGTTGTGACTTCTTGCTTACGGTTCATGGCGCCGAACAAAATCGGATCTTCAACGTTGTAATTCTAAACATGGAAGGATTACTGACAAATTTAAAACTTTGGACTTACTCTTGCCGTGAATTCCATGGCGTTGACGTGTCCTTGTGTTGGATCCATTAACGCGTCCAACATATAATCACCAGAACGACGATTCCATTCGTACAACGGAGAACCACGACGCTGCGTGTACGCTACATTTCCTTGGCCACGAGTCAACGTTTGTGCAGCTCCTGTCATGTAGCTCGACGTGAAGTTTTGTTGTTGAGGTTGCTCAACGTAAGACGACGTGAAGTTTCTTTGTTGAGGTTCTGTCACATAGCTGGACGTAAAGTTTGGTTGTTGAGGTTCTGTCACATAGCTGGACGTAAAGTTTGGTTGTTGAGGTTGTGCAACGTTGGTCGACGTCAAATTTGGTTGTTGAGGTTGTGCAACGTTGGTCGACGGACGACGTAATGGAGACGGACGACGAGTGCGAGTTGCATCTGGGACTTGAGGTCCATCACGTTTCTTTTCAGCTTCCAATTCTTCTTTGGTTTTTTCACGTGTGAAACGCTTTCTTGGAAGAGAAGCAACGGATGTTGAAGCAACGGCATTTTCCTTCTTCCTTTCATTTGCTGCCAACGCGGCAAAGTTTTTTGCAACTTCATCGGGTGACAACGACGCTTGAACGGAACTGCTTGCCACTGGTTGTCCATCAACCTGGAAAAAAAAAATACATTTCGCTACAAACTTTATATATAAATCCTCACCGAAGACAACGCAAATGAGACGCAAAGCTGACCATTTTCCGACGTAAAAAGTGTCACGTTCGTCGGAACAGCGGCAACGTTCAACGTAGGAAGTTTGGGTGGATGTGCCAGCAACTGACTATCGTTCAACGTGGATTGTTGACGTTGTTCTGTTCCTCCTTGTCCCTTGACTGGACTAACGTGTTGTGATGATTGACCATCAGCCTTCTTTTGTTCAACGTTGGACGCTTGAGGAGCAGATGTCGCTTCTGCTGTCGCTTGTGACTTCTTCTCAGCGTTGAACGCTTTAGCACCCCATGTCGATTGTGATGGAACATCAACGTTGGAAACTTGAGCACCAGATGTCGCTTGTGACGGAACATCAACGGTCAACGCTTGAGCAGCAGATGTCGATTGTGATGGAACATCAACGTTGGAAACTTGAGCAGCAGATGTCGCTTGTGACTGACCATCAACGTTTGACTTCTTGTCGCTGACGTCTTCTCGTCTTGGTGGAGCTGATGGTGTACGTGCAACGGATGACGAACGACGGCTTCTCGCTGGTGAAGCAACGACTTCAGCATACGTCAACGCTTGACGTGATGGCGGACGCTCTTGTTGAGGTTCAACGTTGTTTTCTTCACAGAAAACGTCATTCGTTTTCCAACTACTATTCCCCATAATTAATACGCTGAAAATAAAATTTTTGAAAAAAGTGAGACAAGAATAAAAGGTAACAATCGAATGAAACGATTTGAAAATTATAATAAAGGTAAAAAACAACGTTTATTTCAACAATTCAACGTGCACGTAAAACCCGATAATTACGGCTGCCATCAACGATTTTCAACGCAACCAAGGGCGAGGAAAGGAAACAATCGCTTCGGAATTACCGAAATGACGTTGAAATTCAACGTAAAACTTGTTGTCAACGGTTCTAGCGGCCAACATCTTGAATCCATGCTGACGTAAAAGGGAGATGATGTCAACGTCCGACATATCTTCAAGTTGAACGTGAATGTCCTGCACGTACTTCGTTAAACGTTGAATGCCCTAAAACATGCATTTATCACAGGATACTCTCGATGTTTAGTTAAAAACAACTCACATCCAACATGTATTCCGCAGCACGGCCGTCAGCAACGCTTTTCAACAACACGCTGGTGAGTTTGCTGTTCGTAGAGTTCTCAACAACGTGGCACAACCCCGAAACAATGTACGATGCCGCAACGTCGTCACGGAAACTTCTCATGTCCAATCTAAAATAAGTCATTTAAAAAACAGCAATCACTGAAAACAAACGAACTCCAAACACGTGGTTTCCGGATTCAACGCTTGTATCAAATCATCAACGTATTTTTCATCATCAACGTAATTTGGAGTATTGACCATTCTCTGGATCGGGAGACTTGGAAGAACGCTGCGAAAGAGCTCATGGGGAACGTGTCCTTTGAAAACGACCTGAAAATAAACAATTAATCCTGTCTTTAACCTACAACCAACCTGTTTGACGTTACTGAGAAACGATTTCCAGACGTCTTCTCGTCCACTTTGAGACAACGCTACCTTGAACGTGATGGCAACGCAAAAGTACGCCTTGTGGCTGGCCAAAAACGAGTCGAAATTCGCCTGCCCAACGCATGCAACTCTGAAGTTGCGATATCTCGCATAAACGTAGTCAGCTTCGCTGGTCAACGAAACGATTGCTTCTGTATGGCACAACGGACGACGACGCACTGCTGCTGCCCGAGCATTGGTTTCCACAAGCTCGTCAACGCGTGGGTGGTTCAAACCTTCCCGATCAACGTGGCCAGTCAGACGCTTGCATCGCCTTCCATCTGGTTGAGGTTTCTTCTCACTCATAATCTGAAAAACAACTGTTTTCATATAAAAGAAAATAGAAAAGTAAATCACGAAGTATGGAAAAAGCACGATAATGACAAAAACCCGGTATTTTTGCATAAAAAACAGATCTATCCAAACAAAATTGAAACAAATGGCAACTGAAGAAATACGAAAACTGACTATAAAAAAAAAGGTCGTGTGCCAAAAACATAGACAAAGGTGTGAAAAAGTCCTGCAAAACTAGTCCAGATTACCAAAGTAATGCATCAAGTACCACTATAAAAGGAAAAAAAGAAACAACCTGAAAAAAATACTAGCGGAGTTTGCAAGAAGAAAAAACGTCGACTGAAAAAAGTTTCGAAAAAAAATGAAATGAAATGAAAACAAAGCTGAGGTGCTTTTTTTTCAGGGTTTCTCATGAGAACATTTTTTCGCGCGCATTTTGAACAATGTTCACATGTTTTCAAATATTTTTTCGTTTTTTCAAATTTATTTCACCTTTATTACACATTTTTTGGCTATTTTTGCTTAAATTTTTCATTTTTAGGTGACAAAATGACTGGCATACCGGCTCCGGTTTTCACGTTGAATCCTACGTTGGCTGAAAAGTCAGGTTTAGTTGGATGTGTCCAATTCATCGTTGAAAAGTACGACTTGAACGGACAATCCATGTTCAAGGTATTTTTTTTTTCATTTCTTGTCATGATTATCGATCATTGTTTTCAGTTTGCGTTTTCCCCAAACGTTTTTGTGGACTACAACGTTGAAACCAATGCTGACGTGCGGAATCACAGCTTTATTCCCCGGGATTTCAGACGTGACGTCGGTAATGGCGTTTACCAGCACGAGTACTCGCATCGTGCGCAAATTTGTCGTGATATTGTCAAGGATTATTTGTGCCATCCAGAACAACTGACACATCACGTTTTTTCTGAAACTGTGGACAGTTTATTGGATCGTTCTGTCATGGCAAACAACCAAGAAATGCAATTTACGTTGAATTCATCGTTGCTGCAAACGGCTACGGATGCTGAACAAATTCCTTCATGGGCAAATTTAAATGCTTTACGTGGCGTTGTAGCAGATTTGAAAAACGAATTTGACGTTCCTGGCGTTACACAGTCTCAACTTGTGTTTGGACAGTACAACTCCGTCAGCCCGTTGCAAACAGGTTTGCTTGAAATGGCACAAATCACGTTTTTGATGCCCCATTCGCATCCAAAGGTACGTTTTTTACGTTCTTCCAACTTTTAACGTCCATTAATTGCAGTACTGGATTGGCGTTGCTCCTGATGACATTTTTGACGTTGAAGATCACGTTTCAAAGGCAATGGAAAGTCAATTGCGTGATTGTCCGACACCGTTGCTTCATAACAACGTTTGTTTGGACAATGACGTGCTTCAATACGTGAAGCACAGCCGACTTGTGCAAAATTCAGGCGAATACGTTGTAATTTTGCCGGGAGTACGTTTTTCATTCACATTCAGATCAAATTATCCCTGATATTTCCAGGCATTTGCTCAAAACGTTGACGGGGGTCCGAACGTTGCAGAACGGGTGCACTTTATGCTTCAAAAAAGCATCGAAATGGGTCGACGTCGACAAGTATGCGTTTGTCCATCACGTTTGGCACTGTACAACGTCGTTGTTTGCCCTGGATGGAAGCCGTTTTTATCACTTCTAAAAACGGGAATCGTGAACATGGTCAAGGCCAAGCGAAAAAAGTTGTCAAAAAAAAAAGATGTTCACAATCCAACGTTGATGCCCTCTTGCGGGAATGAAACTACAGACGTACCGTCGACTCAAATGCCGCCAGAAGCCGTTGTCCATCCAACAATAAATCTTGGTACCTTTTCTTCACTTTCCTTACAAATTTAATCCAATCTTTTTCCAGATGAAACTGAACGTTCCGTAACACTTGTGACACCAAGCACGGGTGAAAACGTTGCTAACGTTGAAGAACAACAGCGTTCAAATATTTCGTCATTTGAAGAATTATTTCCGACACCCGTGATTGCCCCTATGGTATACCCAAAAACAGAAGTAAGTTTCAATCACATTGGTGCTACGTCGACGCCTGTTAACAATCTGGTCAACGTTGACGTCAACGAAAACGAAAATGAAGCGCAGTTATTGGCAGATGCTTTACGTGACGCTGAAAGAAGCATTCAACGACGTGAACAAATGGACAAAAGGCGTATCACCCGACGTCAAAACCAGCAGCGAAGAAATGCGGCCAAAAAACAAGGCGGAAACGTTGACAAATCAACTACAAAACGACCTAAGAAAGCGTTGGAACCAGCTGAAAAAGTCTCATTCTGGTTTTACCAAAGACTACGTTCGATGAGAGCGTCTACGTTGAACAGGCTGAATTCTTTGAAAGTCGCCCAAAGTGGGTTTGATCCTGATTTGATCCGATCGGAAACAGCGTTGTACAGAGCAGCACGAAACGATGAACTCCAAGTCCAAAGACGTTATGAAGCGTTCAATGCCATAACGCGCATCTTTGGCACAGAAAACGTTGATGATCGTCTAAAAGAAGGTTACCAAGAAAATGACGTTGTACGTGACTTCGTGAACCAGAGAAAACCTTATGACATGGTTCGTTTCCGAACAGCGTTGATCGACACCAAAGCTGAAGATTTGACGTTCTGGGAAAAGCTGATTTCCGATGAAAATGCCTGGAATGAGTATTTTGGCGTGAACAAGAATTATTTTGTTTACTAATTTACGTCTTTTGCGTTTTACGTTACTTTTTTTTACGTTGATGTTTTTACGTTGATTGCTTTTTTTTATGAGAAAAAAGATTTCGTAACGAGCGTCGATTTCTTAGCGTTGATTTTCCCGCTTTTTATTTTTCAATTGTTTTCTTTGTCGAAGATTTTGAAAATTACAATTAATTTTATACCTTTTTCAGATCGTAATGAGCCAAGAGTATCAAAACTTGGATGCTCTCGACATCATCCTGCACAATGCTTTGGATTCGTTGGCCATGACCGTGGACTACGATGCCGAACGCGTTGTGAACCGACGTCGACGTCGACGTCCAACCCGCACGTTGAATGCAGCGCAAAACGTTGGACAACCGTTGATGGACACGCCAGTCGACGTTCAACCTGAAAACATCGTGGATCAACCTTCATCATCCAGCACGTTGAATGCAGCACAAAGCGTTGGACAACCGTTGATGGACGCTGCACCAGAAGTCAACCGTGTTTTGGACATCAAATCAGAACCTGTCGTTGATCAACCTTCATCCAGCCCGTTGAGTGCGGAAGGAAACATTGGACAACCTTTGATGGACATGGCAGTCGACGTTCAACCTGAAAACATCGTGGATCAACCGTCATCATCCAGCACGTTGAATGCGGAAGAAAACGTTGGACTGCAGTTGATCGACCTCCAAGCAAACATCAATGCTGTTCCGGACGTTGAAGATGAAAACATCTTATTGACGGCACCACGATCGTCATACGTGAGTCAATTATATGTTATTTGTGAATTTTTAACGAAAAAATCCGTTCAGGTCAAAGCAATCCAGTTCGGTGACGACAATTTTGAAGTTATTTTCGTCGACGGTCAACGTCTTGCGTCAACGTATGCCACGTTGAACGCGGTTTTACAGAAACTTCTGGCTGACACTTGGCTGAACGTTCGTACCTCGCCATACAGAAAAATGCATGCAGGGATCCTCGCGTCATCACGTTGCTGGCGGAATTTTCTTCGAAACGTTGATCACGTTGTGCTGGAAGGCGTTGTTGACGTTGGCTTTCTGGGCGACGTATTCCAAAGCTTTTTCAGTCCAGACGTTGTGCGCATGAATATGGCCAGTTTGAATTACATGGATTCCGACGACGTTATGCACTTTGACAGCAATTTGGATTCCGTTATCAACGT
Source organism: Panagrolaimus sp. JU765 (assembly GCA_901765185.1). Classification (NCBI taxonomy): domain Eukaryota; kingdom Metazoa; phylum Nematoda; class Chromadorea; order Rhabditida; family Panagrolaimidae; genus Panagrolaimus; species Panagrolaimus sp. JU765. The sequence goes on along the minus strand of CABFKL010008011.1, from coordinate 20,959 downwards.
GCTTCCCCCAACCGTCCGCGTTTTCACGTTTGTTTTGGTTTTTTTGCTTTTATGAGATTTTTTTTAGGTTTGATTGCCGTTTCAGTCAAACTCCCTGGTTTGAATCCAACGTCCGAATGTTTGCTAACGGATGTCGTAGACGTTGTCTTAATTTGCGTGAAGTTCAACTCTTCGTCAGCGGATTCCGTTCTCACACGTTTATAAGCCTTGAACACGTGCTCGTTGTAAGTTTTGGTTTATATTAGTCAAGTTTGTGACCCGTTTTTTAGGATGCGTTGACGTACATTCAACCAGGTGGCACATTATCCTTGATTTCTTATCATCGTTTACAAAAAGACGACGTTGAATGGCTGGAAGCGAAGGATTTCCGTTTTGCATCCGTCAGATGTTATCCCGGACCCGTTGATCGTTCTGAAACTCACTTGTACAGCGTGTACACTTGTGTATGGAACACTCGAGTGATTAATTTGGCCTTTGGAGGCTTTTAGTCGCGTTTTGTTCCCTTTTTTACGTTGATATACGTTGATTTTCGTTAATAAAAGTTTTGTTTCACATTTTTATCGTTTTCTAAGAATAACCGGTCTCGAACCGAAATTTATACTTTGGACTGGTCAATCATTTTTGAAATGTTTCCTAATTTCGAAACTGTTTTATATTCAACTACTAAAGTTACATTTTTTTCAGTTCAATCATGAGAAGCAGTGCATCTACTACGTGGAATGAGCTGCTTATGGGCAACGAACAGCCATTTGTGGACGATGAGCCCGACGTCAACAACTCGTCTTTTTGTTCCAGCGTTGCCGTTGAGCCGGACGACAACAAGTCTGACTGGTCCGGCGTTGCCGTTGAGCCCGACGTTAACAAAAAGTCCGGCTGGTCCAGCGTTGCCGTTGAAAAAGCGTTGCCGTTTCCAACGTTGTCGTCACACGTGAGTTCATTTTATTTGTTTTATATATTCTTTGACAATATTTTCATTTTAGGTATTCAGAGTCGTATTTGAAAAAACCAAAACATTCGGAGCATGTTTTGCCGGTGGTGAAGAATTCAACATGGAAGTCTCTGCGTTCAACACGTTTTTGAAAACGAACGTTGCTGAATCCAGGTTGTACGTCGTTGCTTCCAAAACCCGTAAAGCACCCAGAGCAATCCGCACATCTGGACTTTACTGGCATAGTTTTGTTCGCAACGTTAACGACATCGTATTTCAAGGCGTTGTTGACGTTGACTTTTTGGCGGATTTATTCCCGTGCTTCGACGTTGTCAACGTTGTTCGAATGGATCAGGCCATCTGCAGTTACGTTGATTCCAAGAATTGCGTGCAGATGGAGACGGAATTGGGATCCATCATTCGTTTAATTCCCAAAACCGTCGACGTTTTCACGTTCGTTTTTTTTTTGGGTTAAAAATACCTTTGTTTTCAGATTTGATGCCCACAACAGCGGCTGTTCGTCGTTCGTGACAAATTTGGAAATGCTTGCTGCCGGATGCCGTGACCGCAAACTTTTTTTGCGTGAAGTTCAGCTCTTCGTCAGCGGATTCGCATATCCAACGTTGGGAGACGTTGAAAACGTGCTCGTTGTAAGTTTTGAATTTTATTATTCAAGTTTAATTCATAATCCCGTTTCCTAGGATGCCTTGGCTCACATCTTACCATTTGGCCGTCTTTCGTTGGTTACGAAACATCGTTTGGAACAAGACGACATTCAATGGCTTGCGGCCAACGGATTCCAGAACACAGGCGTCAAAACTTATCCTGGAGCTGGAAATCGTGTCGAACTGCACGTCCACGCCGTGTACGAACGTTTCTGGGGCAATGTTCTCGTCAGTTTGGCTTTTGGAGCCTATTAATCGTTGTTTTCGTTGATTTTTTGGACGTTGAAACGTCAATGAATGGTTTTTTTTCAAAGTTACTCTTTTTCCTTGTTTGCACGGGTCTCAAACCGAAAATTATACTTTTGACTGCTTGAATTTTTTTTTGGATTTTTGTTTTCAAATTTCGAAACCGTTCGTTCTTAATAATTGATTTTTTTTAGCGTTTTTACTCAAAAATTATGGATTTGAACGCGGTTTATGGCATGGACGCGTTGAACAACAACAGCTTGACGTTGTCCAAATTCAGCACGTTGGAATCCGTAAGTTTTCGGGTCGAATTTTTGAGTTGACAAGATGTTTTCAGGTGGACAGATTGCACTTGCGTACTGCGGACTTCAGAGCGTATTTGCTTGGTGGTGGACGTCACGTTGATCACCCCAACGCGTTGAACAACTTCTTGATGAACACCACAGCGTCTTCATACTTGGCCGTGTTTGCGACAAGAGATGACATCGTTGATTCGTCGTACAACGTTGGCAAAAAGAATCTTCTTCACTTTTTGAAGAACGTTGACCACGTGCAAATGGGTGGATACCTGAAGATGGAATTTCTGACGTTGTGGTTGCCGCAATTCACAAAGTTAAGAACCGTACGTATGAGCGGACTCGGGCTTCGTGGTCCAGGAGACATGGAGGACGTTATGGAGGCGTTACCTGCAAGCGTAACCAACTTTTAGTGAGTTTTGATTGAATTATGGTGTTCGTATTGAAACGTCCATTTTTTAGCTTCAACTGCACTGAAACAAGCGTTGCCGGTTTCACTGAAAACTTGAATTTTTTCGTTGAAGCCGCAAGTAAAAAGTCCTTCTGCTTCAGAGACGTCGCGTTCCTCGTTGATGGCTTCGTTGATGATTTGAAATCGTTGCCTCCGTTGTTGGACGTAAGTTTACAACATTCAGTTCCTGAAATAATTTTTTTTTTTCAGCGGGTAATGAAATTTATTCAGTTCAACGGAGAGTGTTCAATCATGACTATCCACACGTTGACCGAAGCACAACTTCAATGGCTGGAAGACAATGGCTTCAAATGTAATGGAAAGAAGACCTACATCCCAAAGGAAGATCTGGTCCATTACGCCGTTTACCAAGGAGTTTGGCGAGCCGTCAACGTCAAATTGGGTTTTGGTATGAAACGGTGAAGGAGGTTCGTTGAACGTTGTATTTTTTTTTTACATTCTCACGTTTCCACGTTGCTTTTTGTTAGTTTTAGTTAATAAATTGTCACCAAAAACGGGATGGAAAGAAATCCAACAGTCTATTGCTGGTTTTTATTATCTTTCAAAGCTTTTTTTTTCATTAACATTCCATTTAATAAGCTTACAGAATGAATCCACCTCTCAGAGACGTTTTGTGGAGTATTCCAGCCAAAGTTGACGTTTTATCGTAAGTTTTGTTGTTCAAAGACTGGTTAAAACAAAGATTTACAGGTTCAACGCGTTGCAAACAGAAGACAAGGAGTTTATGGAAAACTTGAACGTTTTCTGCGACATCTGTCTGCAGCGTAATAAAACGTTCAAAGAAGTTTTCTTTCACGTTGACGGCTTCGCTCAAACTCCAATTGAATTTGACATCGTTGTGAAGGTAATGAACAGTTTGATATCAAAGGATTGAAATTCCTTTTCAGGAAGCGTCTTACTACCTCAAGGCTGGTGGAACGTTGCATATCGTCACACGTCATAAACTCGTTGACAAAGAACTTCGTTGGTTGACGAAATCTCATATACATCCAATTGGGAAGGGTCTCATGAGAATTGAAGAAAACCAAAGTAGTGTTTACGTCCACGCGTATCAAGGCAGATGGAATACCAAACGAATCATCATCTCCTTTGATATTCGTACGTACCCGTCGTAAACGTTTCGTTGGCGCATTAACGTTTGCTTTTCTGAATTAGCGTTGACATTTTAATCGTTGAATGTACGTACACGTTGTTTTGTTCTGTTTTGTTTTTAATAAATTCCTTAACCAAAAAACTAGGAAAAAACCAAGGAGGGGTGTTTTCAAAACGAAAAAAAGGATTTTCTTGAGCAGCGTTGCGCAATTTTTTTTCCAAGTTTGTTGAAACTTTTCAAGTTCTTGACGTTTTATAAGTACGTTTCAGTTCCAAATTTATATCCGAAAACCGAATGAAAACCTCTTAAACAGTTCATGGCTCCATATCTCAGCTTTTAAAGCGCGTTTTTCTTGTTAATTTCTTTTTTTCAGCCGTTGAACGATGATGAATCCAACGCTTGACAAAGTTTTGTGGAGCATTCCACCCAACGTTGACGTTTTTGAGTAAGTTTTGTTGCTGAGTAACTCGTTAAAATGAAGATTTACAGGTTCAACGCTCTCAAAACTGAGAAAAGAACGTTTTTGGAAAACTTGAGCGTTTTTTGCAACACATGTTACAATCGTCGCTTAACGTTCAAGGACGTTTTTTTGCACGTTGACACGTTTCCAGAAGATCCATTACAATTCGACCGGTTTTTGAAGGTGATTACCTATGTAATATCAAAGTAATTGTGTTTTTAGGAAGCCGTCAGGTTTATCAAGCCTGGTGGAATGCTGCGAATCCGCATTCATCATAACGTCGTTGACGCGCGAGATAATTGGCTGACGTACTCACATTTCAACCCCGTTGGGAAGGGATGGATGAAAATTGATGACGGCAACGGGACTGTGTACGTTGAAGGTTTCCAAGGATTTTGGAGGAACAAATTCGTCCGCGTCGCGTTTGAAATAGATGATAGTCGCCCGACAAAGTTTAACGTTTCGTTGATCAACTAACGTTGTAATTTGGTTTTTTAACATTTTTTTTAACGTTGTAACATTTATTTTTTTACGTTGACGTGCACGTTGTTTTGTTCCGTTTTGTTTGTAATAAATTTGTTTAACCAAAGAAAAACTAGCAAAAAAACCAAGGAGGGGTGCTCTCAAAACGAAAGAAATTTTTTTTTTCGAGCAAAGTTTTGGCTGCATTTTTTCTCGTCCAAGTTTTGCATCTTGTTCATTCTCCCATTTGTCACGATTTTACGCGTATTATTTTGTTCTATTTCATATAGCAATGTTTCAGGAATGTTTACGTGTAGTCAATGTAACGTTGAACACCGAAATCTGAAGCCTCACCTCGTCCACGTTTCCAAGCATCAGAACAGACACCGACGTTTTACGTGCTCGTGCTGTGATTTCGCGGCGACGTTTCAAAAATACTGCGTTCACATGTTGATGACACATGATTTAGCGTTCAGAAGCGGTAAGTTTCTTCCGGTTGTTTTCCATTACTCATTTTACATTTTTTTTCAGTTAAAACGTGGATCTTCACGTGCAGCATATGCAAGAAGATGGAAATAGATTTGAACGTGCACCTGAAGCACATCCGTACTGATCACGTTCCCAATTTGCGTGGACCGTATAGCTTGAAGTGCCCGTTCTGCCCTACTACGGGTCGTTATCCGTATTACGTTCGACATCTGCGTCAAGAACATAAATTTCGTTGACCGTAGGTTTCGTTGTTTATTTTTTTTTTCGTTGAATACGAGTATTGTTACGTGTATTAACTGTTTATAAACGTTGTTGTGAATGGAGTGTTCTGTTACAAGCGTTGAACGTCTTAGTACTTATAAGTTTCAAATTTTGTTTTCAAGTTGTTGCATTTTAGATGCGCGTTTATCGTTGCTATGTCTGTGACAGAATTGACTACACCATGCTGGCGCATTTGCATCATTTTTCGTACCATCGACCCCAACATTCACCGCGCCAGACGTTTCGTTGTCCATTGTGTAATTCTATGGGCAATTACCAGCATTATCGGGATCACATGCGGAGAGGACACCGAGATGTGTTGAATCAGGAAATGGCGTTGGCAGATGACGTTGCAGATGACGTAGACGTTGAAGATGACGTTGCAAATGACACATTTCCCAGCAATGATGTCAATGACACGTTTCCGAGCAATGATGTGAATTCAACGTTGGACGTGGAATCCTCGTCGATGGAAACAAACGTTGAGTTAATGGAAACAACCGTTGATGAAGAACTTTCTACGTTGGATGAACGTCCGCTTCCGGATATTGCTTTACAGAATTTATTTGAATTCTGTCTGGAAAAATGTTCAGAATTTGAAAAAACGTTGAATATGACGAAAAAAAACATAACGTCCGTAGTCAGCAACTACAAACCGTTGATTTTTTTGGCATTTGACGTTTTGGCATCGTACGTTGATGAAGACGTTGTCACTATGCTGCGATCAAAAACTGACAAACTGTTTGACGTGTTTTCAACGGAATATAAACGTGACAAATACATCAATAATCAGGAAAGCTACGTCCAAGCGGAAAACATCGTCGTTGGAACGCGGAATGAACCAAACAGAGAAGGACGTTTGCCAAGACAAATCGCCGTCAAAAATTATGGATCACGTGTTTCGCTGGGAAAAGTTCTGAACGTTCTGTTTTCGTCACAGCAATTAACGAATAGTTTATTGATGCCGTCGACGTTTGAGCGTAATGGAAACGTGTCACATCCTTTTGGTGGATCACTTGCCCAAAATTTGTATCAGGTGCGTTGTACAGGTTTCCCGTTGTTCGTTTTGCTAAATATATGAATTTTAGGACGTTGATGATGATTTCATTGCCGTACAGTTGTACATGGATGACTTTACGACAACAGTGGCAATTGGACCAGCTAGCGTTGCTTATCGACTGTGCGGTTGTTATTTCCGTATTTTGAATTTACCACCATGGTTTCAAAGTCACGTTGACTACATTTTTTTAAAATTTCTGGCGTTTTCAAGCGACGTGAGCAATAATGCGTTGAGATTGTTGGCTGTCAACGAGCTTTTGGTAAGTTTTTCCCCCATTTGCACGGTTAAAAATATGATTTTAGCGTCTGGAGAATGAAGGCGTTGAAGTCAATTATCGTGGACAACGTAGACATCTCAGAGTTGTGCTTTTCCAGATTGTTGCGGACAATCTAGGATTACACGGAGCGTATGGCTTGAAAAAATCGTTTCGTGGTCAAGCGTGTTGTCGTGTCTGTAAATCAAACAGAATTAAAACCAGCGTTGAACTTGGTGAAATGAAAACCGTTGAAGAATACGAGGCAGTTGTGGGAAATGGAAATCTGGACGTTATGGAAGCCAACGGCATACGTGAAAAATGCGCATTCCATGACTTGACGTATTACCATTTTATCAAGGCGCCTACGTTGGATTTGATGCACGACGTGTTGGAAGGACACGCACATTATTTATTGGCTCACGTTTTTAACGAATTACGAAGACAATTCCGCAACGTTCCCGTTAATGGATTAATCGAGACGTTCGTTTACAAAGGCAAGGTACGTCAAAACAAGCCGACGGCGTTGCAATTGCTTACCGTAAATGCCAGGGAAAACGGAAGTCGTTTGCAGGGATACACTGCAAAAAAAACGTTGAATTTGCTACGTTTGTTGCCGTTGATCATGGAAAGTTACGGAATTCATCCAACAGGTCCGTTTTGGACGTGTTTGCTTGATTTTTTGTACATTATGGATTATTTGCTTGCCAAAACTATGCCTCAAGCAAACGTTGACGTTTTACGTCTCATGATTGAAAAGTACGTGGCGTCCTATATTTTGGCCGGAGGATACATGACGATTAAAACGCACCATTTGTTGCACTACGTTGACGTTATTGAAAAATTGGGCATGCCAACGTTTTATTGGTCCATGCGATTTGAAGCTAACCATCAAACGTTCAAACGTTATGGCAATACCAACTGCTGTCACAAAAGTTTGGCAAATACGTTGGCGAATAAAATCCAAAGACGTTCCTATTTTCAGCTCCAAGAATTAATTGAAGGTAAGGGTTGTTGAAGTGAACATTTAAAAACAATACAAACATTATTCTAGACCGTAACGCGTTGTTGAATGCAAAAAATCGTCTCATCGAAGAACGTTTCGTTGTCAACGAAGTGGTCGTCATAAACGTTGTAAATGATAAACCAAATTTTGCCGTAATCGTTGAAAAACTGAGCCAAAACACGTTGAGGATTCAGAGACTCACGTCATCGGATCTCATACGTGAGACGCACTCATACGTCGTTGAAAAAGCGCCGGAAACACGCGTTGTCCCAGCAGACTCCCTTTTATTGGACGAAAGCGTGCCTCTTTGGCTGAATTCACACGTTATTTTACCTTATTTGGTGTTTTAATGATTGTTGTTATTTTTTTTTTCAAAAAAATAAAATTATTCGAAAAAAGGTAGCTCAAAAAAACAGCTCTGATCATAAATTGAACTAAAAACTCAACTTGGAAAAAAAGCGTGAGAAAAAAATGCAAAGGACTTGATTCTCAGAACGAATTTATTGATGGCGGCCAGAGCAAAAAAAGAACTTCCCGTTTTTTTCGCGCGTATATTTGTGGTTTTTTTGCTTCCAGCTTTCCGTGCACCTCGTGTTTAATTTTTTTTTTTGTTTTTCAGATGATCGTTACAGTGGAATGCCAGTTTACTCTGAACACGTTGAAGGACAACACATACGAAGTAGACGTTCCTTCCGGTGCCGCGTTCTCCGAAGTCAAAAAACAACTGCTGACAATCGTTGGAGAAGACGTTGAAATTCGAGCCCAAAGACGAAATCGCGTGGATGAAAAAGGAAAACCTGTCGTTGTTCCCGTATCTGACGAATTTCGCATATATGGAAGCGGTTCTTTCGTCGTTGATATTGTATCAGGTGAGTTTCCGTTTTTGAATTTATCGAAAATTAATATTGTTTTTTTCGTTGAACAACAAGGAAAAAAGACAACGGATGAACTCTTCAGTCAATCAGACGTATCTCAAAATGAAGAGCAGTCTGACGTCGAAACCAAGGACCAAACCAAGAAATTGGAAGAGCAGTCTGACGTTGAAACCAATGACCAAACCAAGAAATTGGAAGAACCAGCTGACGTTGAAACCAATGACCAAACCAAGAAATTGGAAGAACCAGCTGACGTTGAAACCAATGAACGTGTTCAGGAAACAGATCATTTAAATGAATCAGATGAAGACGTTGTCAACGTAATCGACGACCTGAGATCAGTCTCCGAAACAAACGACGCGTTTGATCACGTTGGCGACGACATAGTAAGTTGAAGACGGGGTTACTGCACTATATGGTCTACTTTAGGGCTTCAACGTGACGTTGACGTGTGAAAACGCCAGAAACAAGAATGATGCCAGAACGTGGACGATTCACGTTGCCGTCGGTACGACGTTCAAGAAGCTGAAAGAAGGTTTAGCCGAATTTCTTGGCTTCCAACCGGACGTTGTCTCGCAATCTGTCCGGGTTGGACTCCGTGATGGAGGCAGTCATTGGTTCCACGTACGAGAGGACTACATCGTTGATCAGAAAACGGAATTCATATTGCGTTGTTCAAACGGTGATGTTGATTGTTTTGTTTTCATATATTAATCCTTTTTTTAGACTTGTTGCCAAGAACCGAGGAAGTCCAAAGAAACGTTGAGGCGTCCAAGAAAAACGAAGAAAGCGTTCTCCTTCGTGAATCCGACGATCCGTTCTCTGCGTTGACATCAACACTTCCAGTATGTAGAATTATGTGTCAAGTTATCGAACGATTACCGACTTTTCTAGCTTCCCAAGACAGACAACTTGTTCCGTGTCATTTACCACCGTTATCATAAAGAAATCGACGACGTTTTCAACAGTTGGCGTGACGAAAAGTACAAAACGGTCGGTTTTTGGGGTCAAAAGTGGTTTACTGCTTAGCAATTTCAGGTGTCGTTACGTGAGTTTTGCAACAACGTGAACAATCGTGTTGGATTGGTTATTTGTGGCAACGAACTGGTCACAAATTCCGTTGCAATAGAAAGAGCGCACGTAATGTGCCGACAACTGCCGTTGAAACTACTGAAGACGTTGAATCCGAACTGGGAGTGCGGAAGACAAGACACACGTGACGTTTGCGCGGCGTTTTATCGTTTTACAGGTAATGAAATGTTCAACACGATTGCTGCACAAGGAGGCGACAACGTTGTCGATGCCAATTTGCGGAGCTCAAGAAGTCGTCAACGTAAAACTGAAGGCGTTGTGCTGAAGAAGGGTCGTTCATCACTTCTTGACGTTGACATCAGGGAAGCAGCTAGTCGTTTAGCTGCAATCAAGGATTATGCCGAATTACGTATTGCGTTCAATCAAACAGCGTAAGTTCATGCCACGGGATTTCGATTTTTATGTTGTTTTTTTTAGACGTGTTCGTCGAAATTTCATCGATCAAACGAAAACTTCCAATCTGGAAAATAAAGGAATCGTTGACACAGTTGTGGAAATGTTTCCGCACTTGCGAAGTGACATCACGTTGGTCAGTTGTTTTTTAATGCAGTTCTGCCTTAAGATTTGTTTTAGATGACGGAAGACTTTATCTTCCGCATGGAGGAGCTGAAGTTACCTCAACCAGATTACGTTCAACTATTTCAAACGTTCTCGGACGCCATCATTGCCGTTGCTAAGGAAAAAAACGTTGCCGTGCCGTATGCACCGGAATATGCAGGCGAGTTTTTGATATGTCTTCTGGATGAACATGATCAGTAATATATTTAGATGAAAGGGAACGTGCCACCGTTTTTGACTTGTTTAACATCGTCAAAGCGTTCACGAAGAAGCACCATTTGGACGTCAACCGTTTGATTTGTGGTGGTCCTGAAACGTCGACCATTGAAGATGGCGTTGCTGACGTTCAGAAAAAGAAGTGGAATCATCCGTGCGTTATCATGACGTATAAACACCCGTCCTATTCGTATTACGTTTACGTTGATACGTGTGCGTTTCCTGTAAGTGTATTTCTCCTGATTTTCTGTTTCGTCCAAACGTTTTTTTTTAGATAGAAGGAGGCATTTTTCGTGCTGTGCATTGGATGTACGCCGTTCAACAAGTGTTCGCGTTGAAGTGGGACAAAAGCTGCCACGAATTCATTCGCTTTTTGGAGCATTTTGGTGGCTTTAAACACGTGACAAGAAGACCGACAACCACGGACGGGACGATTATGGACTTGTTGAAAGCAAAACTGCGAGGTGAAAGTTTTGACGTCTCATTATTATTTGCTAATCGTTTTGTTTTAGAATCGTACGTGCGTCCACCGTGTCCACCATCGCAAAAAGTGACTGACGTTGCCGTCGTTGACGTTGAAAACAATAGCGGTTAGTGGAAAACACGTGATAAGTTTGATCAAAGTTTATTTCAGTTGTTCAGGACGGCGTGACGATGACTCAAATTTTCAACGGAAAACTTTCACGTAAGTTTTATATATATTTTTTTACCACGTCATCTCATGATCATAAATTTAAGAGCCGGTTTCGTCTCCGTCGTTGACAGCTCGTAACATCCAAGTCAAAGGTGAGCTACGGAATGTAAATTTGGAATAATGAAATATTATTTGCAGAAGATCCTGTAGACTGGTGGCTACAAAACAGCAGCGTTGATAGTGCCTTCAGTAAGTTGCGAACGTCGTGGAAAATGAATTATAAGCCCATTTTTCAGCACCTCCGTTGTCTCGTTCGTCCAGGGCTCCCGATTTAGTTCGTTGGGAATGTAAGTCTGGAGGAATGCACACGTGAAGCTCAAACCGGTTTTCAGATACCTCTCCACGTATGCCACCCAAACAAACACAGGAGCAGCAGCTGAAATCTCGAACGTCGTTGCAAACGCCGATTCGTGCTGGTATGTTTAAAAGGGGAGGGAGGGACGACTTGAAAACATTTTTTTTGCAGGTGAAACGCCGGATTCGGGAGTTGACAGCGCAGTCAGCCAAAGTAAGCTATAAAATGCCGATTCTCCCTCAATTCCGTTGGTTTCAGGTACAAACACGTCTCAGTGGAGCAGCAGCAACTTTTCCGTCTCGTCGGACGTCCCAAAACGTAGATCAACGTTGCAGCAACCTGTCAGCAGCGGAAAAGCCCCAGGAAAGCGTTTGTGGTCAACACAGAATTCTCCGTTGACGTTCACAGAACTCATACCAAGTAAGTTGGAAAGTAGGGGAAGGGAAAC
>CABFKL010007910.1:48782-58817 GCA_901765185.1 Panagrolaimus sp. JU765 | reverse complement strand
CAACCGTGTTTGTTTGAAATTTGATGGAAATTTAAACAACAACGGCAATGGAAATGGCGAAAAAAAAAAGAATTATTTTGGGGCAAGCTTGGCGGATGTCGTGATCGCCATTCGTCAATTTGAAAACAATGAAAAACGAGCACCGTGAATTTTAAAACAGTTTTACAAACGTCCTGGCAAGTCACGAGAAAAAACCAAAACCGAGGGAAAAGCAAAGAAGTCTGTCCGAGGCCGTTGACAAGTAATAAATCTGGCAAAGACACCTTGGGGCCGTATTTTTTGCGCAAAGCTTGGCTTTTTTGTTGCTTTCATCGTACAAATGGAAACGCGTTCATTGGACTGGTCGATTTGGTCAAAGAAAAAGCTTCCCTGCGGGCATTCTTCTTCCTCAGTGGAAAAACCAATCAGCAACGGCACAAAAAGTTGCCATATGGCCACAATTGACTCGTCCGAGTCCATTTTCACGGACTTCGGACTCGTTCAGCTTCTCAATGAACTCTCAACCATCCTGGCCACTGCATTCACCCAATTTCCAAACAAAATTCAATTTCATTAAAAAAGCAAGCATCAAAATAGCTGCAAATTTGCAAATGCTTTTGTGTTGTCAACATCATTTGCGAATCATCACCGGAAACTGAACGCTTCCAAAAAATTCTTCCACAAACAACTTGCAAGATGTGTTTCGTTGCCAAAAAATGTTTGACAAAGGTTCTGACTCACAAATAATCGGATGTTCTCGGTGCTTGACAACCAACGATTAGAAAAAAGCTTTTTACTTTGGAGATTTGATTTTGGTGAATGTTTTTTGCTCCTCTGAAGGATCCTTTAGAACAATCGCTTTTTTGGTTAAAGTTTTTCCGTTGAACACAACAAACGGACAACTCTGACCATTTTTATTGATAATTTATCACGCCATCGTTTCTTGTCGATTGTTCATTTTACTTTTTTTGCAGGGTTTTGAGCCATGTCAAAGCTCACAATTGAAGTTTTTGATGCAAAATCAAGTAAAAGATCTCCAATTATTATTGAAAATGTAAGTTTTGTTTGGAAAAAGTACGGAAATGGTGGAGTTGATATATGAATTTTGTAGGTATCATCAACTGACACGGTTTTGTCATTGAAAAAGAAGATTTCTGAAAAAACTCGACTTAGTGTAGATCGAATTTCGTTGAGGACCGAAGCTCGAGGCAAAAGTGTTGCAGATGAGAAGTTGGTCAGTGATTTGAATCTTGTTGGATCAACTGCTGCTCTTTATTACCGCGATCTTGGACCTCAAATTGCTTGGAAAACGGTTTGTTTATGTTTTGCAGACATGAAAGAGCTTTAATTTCAGGTATTTTTGTGTGAATACGCTGGTCCGCTTCTTGTTTATCCCATCTTCTACTTGCGGCCGTCGTTTATCTATGGAGCTGGAGCTGGCGATAAACCAGTTCATTTCGCTGTTACTCTTGCTTTGATTTGTCACAGTTTCCATTACCTCAAACGTCTTTATGAAACCCAATTTGTCCATCGTTTCAGCAACGGCACCATGCCATTCTTCAATTTGTTCAAAAACTGTTCGTATTATTGGGGATTCGCCGCATTCATGTCTTATTTTGTCAACCATCCGCTTTACACTTCTGCTGCTCTTGGAAGTCTTCAGATTTACCTTGGATTAGCTGGTTTTTTCATCTGTGAACTTGGAAACTATTCAATCCACATTTTGCTCCGTGATTTGCGTCCACCAGGAACCAAAGAACGCAAAATCCCATATCCAAATTCCAATCCGTTGACTTTGATGTACAATTTTACCAGGTTTGATTTGCATTCTTTTGTCCGTTTATCCAAAACCTCCAATTTTAGTTGTCCAAATTATACTTATGAAGTCGGATCATGGGTTTCATTTTCTTTGATGACTCAATGTCTTCCAGCACTTTTTTTCACTTTGGCCGGTTTTATTCAGATGAAAATTTGGGCTGATGGAAAGCATCGGAATTACAAGAAAGAATTTGCCAATTATCCAAAGAATCGTAAACCAATTGTGCCATTCCTTTGTTGAAACGCCTTTTTATTGAGGTTTGATATTATTATTAATTATTACTATTATTTGAAGGATAATTTAGTTTCGAGGATTTTATGTCACTAAAAATAAATAAGAAACACATGTCATTTGCATTTTTTCAATCCGTTTTTTGCACGAAAAAAAGTGTAAAAAACGGATTGGCTTTGTCGATGACGGTTGATGGACCAGATAAGCTTGAACAGACAAGTGGTCACCATTATCAGTGTTTTTCTTGTCCAAGTCGGCAACTGACCAATCAATTCCTTTGAAAGGACACTTTAACCCTTTGCTTTGTCCGGCGGAAAAAACTCTGGACCAAACTTGCGCGATTTTGGACGCCTCAAGGCGGTTTTTGAGGAGGGCTTCTTGAAAAAATTCACTCGGAAAAACAGACACGCGTTTCTGAAAGGCCCGACAACTCCGGTGAAAAGATTAAAAGCCGCTAATTTTTTTTGAATGAAAAATTTAATTTCATCAAAACGCGGCTTCTTTTGCTGGTCAAATTTTTGCCATTTTTTTGTCCAATTTTACGATTTATTTTTCCAAGAATTTCCTGTGGCTTCAAAAAGCTCAGATTTCATTTTGGCGAGTTTTGATTTCGTGTTGGCATCCGATGCCGTTTCCAATTGCGCAGTTGGATTTTCCGACGTGTTTGTTGCTTGTTCAATTTGCGGATTCGAATCGATCACGTTTTGTGTTGCCGTTAATTGACCGCACCGCAAAAGAAGTCCAGTTTTCAGCTGCCGATCCGATTCATTATTTTTTGTCTTTGGATTTTTTTTTCAAATTATCAAAAAAAACGTTTTTTTGTTGATTAAAAAATTGTTGGGAGCTGCTCTCGAAGCTCCGCTCTCGACTCAAGTGCGTTTTTTCTGATTTTTCCTTGTAAAAACTCTTGAGTCTGCTCGATTTTGCGGATAAACGACGACCAACAAAAAACGACACTGATCCGCTCGTGTCTTTTTCATCCAAATTTTGATTCCAAATTCTCCCCAGAATCCGCTGTTTTCTCTGAAATTGAGGTGAGTCATTTTTCTGGCATTTTTCTTGGTTAATTTTGACAATTTGCGTGAGTTTTTTGGGTGAAATCATTTGTTTGCTTTGGCAATCCAAGCTTGATCCGGATTTTCGCGACACTTGACTTTTGATTACGTTTTTTATCCACTCAAAAAGTTCAACTGTGATCCGCCGGATTCTGATTTGTTGTCCAATCAACAAAATCCGCAGCAGTCATTCCTCGACTCGTCCAATGACGGGATTTTAAACTTTGTTCTTTGCGGTTTTTGACATGTGTTTTTTCCTTGTCTTTTTGACGTCGGCCAACTTTTGAAGAAAAAAATTATTCAAATTCGACGATTGAAAAACGAGAATTTTGAAGTTTTGAGTTGTTTTTGGAGTGAATCCGTGTTTTGATTTGGATGAGAGGACTTCAAATCATTTCTCAGACGCAAATGTCGAGGAAAGACTGGATTTTCGCTTTTTTTATTGAATTTTCACGGAAAAGTCGGGGATTTTGACAGCCAAGCTGCGGAAAATCGCCTTCCGGAAGCGCTGAAAAATGAACCATTTCGTCGCCATTCAAAAATTAATGACTCATTTTTATTGGATCATTGAAAGGATTTTATTTGGTTAACTGTTTTGCTTTTCAGAAAGCTGTGCACCGATGGCGCCATCTTTGCCGAATCGGACGGATTTGCCGACGTACAACGACGTCCGCGGGTCCTTCAACAAGTACCGATCCATCGCTTTCGGCACCTGGAAACCCGGAGAAGCCCGGCGGTTTTCTGAGAAGCCGAAACGACGACTGTGCTCGGAAAACTTGTCGACTTCGGCTTCAGTTTTCCGCAGACCGAATTCGTTGGACGCCAGCTGCAGTTTTTCGGAAAAGTCGGAGACTTCTTTGGATTCCAAGACACTTGTGGCGACTGAAGATGAAGTCAGCGAGATCGAACAGTGAGTCCATGTTTGATTAACAGCTCAAACCCCAAAATCGGTTGTCCGGAACGAACACCTCTTGAAATGACCGAAAAAAGCCTCGAGGCTGGTTCAGGACAACTTTTCCACTCAAAAACGCACAGGAAATTGCTTCAAAATTGTTTTTTTGTCGTTTCAACCTGTTCTCATTCATCGCATCCAAATTTTTTGCAACTTTTGTCACAATTTTTGAAAACAGTGGCTTTTGATTTTCCGTGAAAATTCGAAACTTGATCCGCGACGACTCGCACCCGCGCTCATCCAAATCTTAAAAAAGCCGCCACTTTCAAATGCGTTTCCTTTCAAAAGATTTTTTTATTTGAAAAATTGTTTTTCTCGGAGCCGTCCAAAAATGCCGGTTCTGGAAATTAAATTAGCTGTCTTTTTTGGAATCCTTTTTAATCCTGGAATGTGCCGCGAAGATTGTTTTTAAAGTCGCTTTTGTTTGGCTTGTTTTTCGGCATTGTTTGCCTGAGATTGGTGCCAATCCGCTGTCCATATTGGCTTTCAAAGTCTGTTTTCCCGCAGTTTGGTCATTTGAGGACGGCTGTTCCTGGCTCCCTGCTATTTGCCCGAGGTCAACCACTTTTATTTTTCCCACCAAAAATATTATTTTTTTTTCAAATTTTGCAAACAAAATTTATGATTTTCAAACAAATCCGATCAAAATTTGTTCCAAAAACAAGCGTTCCAAGTTTTGAAAGCGATTTGACGTTTTTCGCCAAACTTTGCCGCCAAAGTTTTGACTCGTCCAATTTTTTTGTTGTTTGCGGCGGATTTCGCAATCTTTGAAAGTCAAAACCGCAGGAATCAGTAAATTGGAGATGATCTCAAATATTTCCGCAATTTCAGTGTTTATTTTTGCCCACGCCTGTTTTTTATTGCGCGTTTCTCGATGGTCGGGGCGCTTTGAGGTGATTTTGCAAGATGTCTGGCTTTGAAAGCCGTCCCATCCCATTTTACTGCGTTTTTCCCAGCTTTATTTGATTCAACTTGGAACGAGGACCTTGATAAATGTTTTTTTGACAATACTGAACATTTTTGGGAAGATTGATGGAGTTGGGAGTAATCGCTGCTGGGGATATCATCGCGTGACTTTTTTTTATCCAAAACGACAGCCATTTCCCGGGGCAACCGACCATTGCTGTTTTACAAAATCCCAAGCAAACAACGCCATTCACGTTTTCGCGATGATTGCTTGGCCAGCCGTGGACAGCTTTGTTTTCCGCGCATTGGCGACAGCTGTCTTTTTGATTTGTGATTGGCTTGTTGCCAGCGGCATGTCCTCGCCCCCCTTGATCGCTGACATCAATCCTTTTTTTCCTGATTAATTATTCCCGAGATTTCAATTCGAATGGATTTTTTTAGTTGCCGAACCGAGCCAGTCAGTTCCATCAACTGTTGTGTCCAAACAACGCCATCTTTGGCACAACGAAAAGCCAACCTCGTCATGACCATATCCTTTGATCCGGATTGTTACTCCTCCGTCGAATACCTCAACTGCACCATCAACAAAAATGGTTTTGCCAAAAACATGCCTTTGTCCCGGGCCGCCAATCGTTCCATGGACGCGTTGAACGACCGACTCGTCCACTCCAACCTGACCCGCTCCTTTCAGCGTCAGAAACCTTCCACATCAAGCAATTTCAGCCCCAATGTTCCCTTCCATCAACGAACTCGCAGTTTTGATGGTGCCACTCAGTAAGTTGACCCTTTTTCACTGAAAAAACAACTGCTTTTCCAGTTTTGCGGTGATTTGCCCCGGAAAAAATGGCAAATTGAACAGTTTTGGACAAAAATCAACGTCGCAAAAAATCTCAGCTTTTCAAGCCACAAAAAACTTTTTCAAGAAACTTTACACAAACTCGACGACGCTTCCCAAGAAAATCCGTTCAGGAAAAAGCCAACAAAAACTGGATTCATTCAAAGCAGCAACAAGCCCATTTTACGAGGTCAGGTATCCGGAACCAGAAGAAATTCCGTATTTGCCGTATAACATCCAGTATGAAGTCGAATCGGACAACGAGGACAATGAAACCGAACTGGACGTGGCCACCGATGAGTTGGACTCCTCAACGGCGCCGTCCTGTTCGTCAAGCACCCCGGACAAAAGCATGAACTCCAAAATGCCCATCGATGAGGGCATATTTTCGGGTTCCGAGGACAAGTCTGTCACCGGAAGCGACTTCACCAACCAAAGTTGTGGCACTTCGAATTGCGGCAACTCGGCGACGGTTCAAAACAAATTCCAAAGTTGGAACGATCTTTTTGGCCATTTGAAAAAAGAAATCGTGAGTTTCCTTTTTTGGAAAAAACTGATGATTTTGATTCAGAATGAGATGAAAGCGCGGGACGAGCAAATTCTGGAGTCGCTGAAGACGGTCGAGTCGCAGCTGAGCTTCGTGCGAGGCTTGGACCGCTCCAGAAGCGAGTATTCGCCGCTGGAGCGGATGCTGTCGGCGCCAACCACCATTCCTGCCGGCAGCCGACCGATTCCCAACAAAACGCGGCCCTATTCCGACGATCCGCTCCGCATCACACGTGTTTAACCTGGTGTTCCCTTCAAAATCCCATTTCTGGTCAAATTTAATAGCTTTTAAACGTGCCACGTGATAAATTCAAAATTTATATGAAAGTGTTTTGTCAGCAGCAATTTGCTTGGCCTAACACTGAAACTGAGACAAATTTCCCGCTTTTTTTAGTCTGTTGTACCGGACATGAGCCAAGTTCCGATAATATTCGAGATCAACCGAGTTTTCATCGTCTTCGAAGTAAGTTTTGTTGTGAACCTTCTCCATCATACAGTCCACCGCGCCAAAATCAAAATCAGCCATGATTTTGTTGGCGAAGAAATACTTGGTGGAGTAAACCGCGTCGAGGTCCTCGATGCCGAAAATGCAGATGATGTGCCGCCATCTTTTGCTGTAGCACAAATCCGGAGTGTATCGCCAAATGGTGTACCGCGTGTGCCCGCCGACTTCTTTTTTCTGGTCCAGACAACTCGTGGTGAAACCGCCAGGCAAACCGACGGCTTCGTTTGCGTTCAGCGACGAGAGGAAGAACTCGTCCATGGCGTAACTGCCCCGTTCCAAAACATGGATGTACGTGGTCAAATCCATGTTTTCCATGATGTAATCGGCCGCCTGTCGGGACAGCGTCACCTCGCTCAAAGTTTTGACGATTTTCAGCTTGATTTTGTGTCCGTGGCTGTCCTTGTTCTTTGCTGCTGAAAAACTGCGGTGAATTTGAACCCGGGACGAATGAACCCACGATCTTTGAACAAGTTTAAAGACTGGAAACTCCAGTCAAACTTGTGCGTGTACAACGACGACTTGGGTATCAACGCGCTGATGTCGTTGGCACCGTCGTAAGCCTTCAGAATCCTCACCATTTCTGCATTTGTTTTGATTTTGACGTCAAAATTCTGGAGAAGAAACACGTATTCCCATTTTTTGTGTTTGATTTCCTCGACGCAAGCCCAGTTGGCGGAACTCAGGTTGTAACCGCTGCTGCTGACGTCGTATTCGTTTTTGGCAATGAAAACATTGTCCGGAAAACATTTCTGAAGGTTTCTGATTCTTGTTTTGAAAAGAGGATTCGCTTTGGAGTCGATGGTGTAGCAAAAAACGTTTTGTGGGGCGTACTCGAGGCGAAACATGGTCTCCAAGTACAGGTAATCCTGGAAAGACGTCGGATGAAGAAAAAACTGTCAAAACAAACTCGGAAGACGATTCTGGCGTAGGCCAAAGGAAATTCGGCCTCCATTGTGGAAAGTGGCTGATCGGGATAATAGCCGCGACTTCTGATGGACTCGCAGTCCGTTTGGAGGCTCTCGTGGTCCTGGAGTGTGATCCGTTTCTGCCGCTCCTTCCACCTCGATGCCCTGGACGCTTCATCGGACTTGTAGTACGTGTCACACTGCAAATGTGCCGTCGACGGATGCCGTTGATAGCTCGGCGCCACTTTCACCAAACTTCCGAAGAAACATCTTCTGAAGTCGAAAAACAACAAAAAGTAGCCGTTCAAAATCAAAATCAAAAATGCCAAAAAAGCAAAGATTTTGACAGAAGGTCGGCAACAGCAAACAAATTGGCTGACAAAACCCATTTTTCAGGAATCTGCTCAAGATTCCACCCAGTTTGGCCCTGAAAGCGAAAAGTGGATTGAAAAACCCGGATGATATTTGTTCCTGTGGGTGAACCGCCAATTTAAGCCGTTTTTATGCTTGTCGTGTAAATGTTTAACATAATCGGCAAATTTCGACGATCCGACGTGGAACCAAAACCAAACATGTGAATTCCAGGATCGACCACGACTTCCGATTGCAAAACTGATCACAGGTGTTCCGCCACAGCTGAAAGTCAACGACAACGATTGGTCAACAAACCAAAGTTCACTTTCACGGAATTTGCATAAAATCGGCCATGTTTTGGGTGAAGTCAGCGCATCAGAATCCAAAATGTCCAACGAAGACGTCGGTGACAACAGCAACGCTGAACTTGGTCTCAACGGCTCCGTGAGTGATTCACCTCTTTTTAATCCATCAAAAACATGTTTTTCAGCCGACCATTGAAGCCCACGACAAAAAACCGTTGATTTATTTGGACAAAAAATCCTT
This sequence comes from Panagrolaimus sp. JU765, assembly GCA_901765185.1. Classification (NCBI taxonomy): domain Eukaryota; kingdom Metazoa; phylum Nematoda; class Chromadorea; order Rhabditida; family Panagrolaimidae; genus Panagrolaimus; species Panagrolaimus sp. JU765. The sequence continues at coordinate 50,184 of CABFKL010007910.1, read as the reverse complement.
GGAACCGTTTCAAAAACGCGGAAAGTTTTGCCTGATTCGATGGTTCATGTTTGTTGGAGTTTGTTTGGGCTGGATCGCTTTGGCAGCCATCATCGTCTTCAAAATCATCAAAACAAAAGATAATCTTGAAGTATCATGAAGTTTTTGATTGTTTCAAATAAATCTGTCACGTTTTCCTGGCCTGCAGTCTGCGAATATTTTTTTGGGGAGAAATTGTTCGAGTTTTTTTGTGAGCCCGTGAATCGTGATTTTTTGTGTTTATTTTACGGATAATTGCTTTTCCTTAATTGTTCATATATAAAAAACCATGAATTTGTTGATGTCCTTCCATTTTCGTTATGAAATGGTTCTGTTGTTGTTTGCTTTTGGTTTTATTGGTGATTGAATTTGTTTGACAACAATAATGGATACATTTTTTAGAGTTTTTTCATGGCTGAAATCACTTTTGCACAAGTGTTTCCAAGAGGGACAACGTTTCAGACTGATTATGATACGCAATTAACTCAAGTTTGTACTTTTTGAATGGATTCATGAAAGCGTTGTTTATAGAAATTGAAAGATGGATATTCATGTATGATCAATCAAACATGGGACGGCAAACCAGTAGATCACGATCCAATTAAAATTAAAATGCATTGGCATTTTGAGCGGGTGAAGGGAGCTCCACACAAACGTGTCATTGTTGTTGAATTCACTGCTCCACTCTTCGACGATCCGGAACCAGATTTTCCTCCTGGTCCTACTCCTGGCGTATGTTTTTTTTTTTAATTTGTCATTTGAAGTTGATTTTATAGCTATGGAATTACGAAGTTGTCGAGTTATTCTTTGCTAACAATGAAGGGCATTACCTGGAAGTTGAAGTTGGACCACACGGTCATTGGCTTCTTTTGTTCCACAAGGGTTACAGGGATTGCTTCAATTCGGGAGAAGATGTGGACATTGAAGTTGAGAATAATTTTGATATGAACACTTGGCATTGCAGGTTTGAAATTCCATTGGCATTTTTCCCAGCAAGTAAGTTAAATTCTTCATTTTGAACAATTGAAGATGGCTTTCAGAAGTAACAAAGTTCAACGCTTATGCAATTCACGGCGTTAATTCAGAAAGGCAATATGAAGCATTGCATCCAGTCACAGATGGCGGATTAAAAGAACCAGATTTCCACAAACTTGAATATTTCAAGAAAATTGATACTTTGCGGTTTATTCCAGAGACATACAATAACCAAGTATTTGTAGATGCCAAGTTCGGAAATATGTGGTCAGTTGTGGCTCCCGATGATGATGAAGTCGAAGCAAAGAGACCAAAGAGAGAAGACGATTGGGATTAATTGTTGTTGACTTGATTTGTTTTTGTAATTAATTGGATAATTTCGACTTTTTCATTGATAATTGGTTCAGAA
>CABFKL010007910.1:16598-28902 GCA_901765185.1 Panagrolaimus sp. JU765 | reverse complement strand
GATAATCTTTTGTGAGCGTTAGGTGCCTTGGCTGGAACGCGCATTTGCACAGTCACAGTCGGTAATGTTGTGTTTGGCGCTTTGACTGAGCCTGGTACAAGTTGAGTTTGGAGTGACACACCATCTTGATTTGAAACTGAACGTGGGATAGGCGTAAATGTTTGTTTTTGATTTGATGTTCCAGGAATAATATCCGCTGCTCCATGTTTTCCACTTAATCTTCTGAGCAAATTTGTCGTCGTTTTTCTTGGTTTTTTATCCAATGGAATCCGTCTTTGAGCTTTTTTTGGTTTCTTCCGTAGCAGTTTTCCAACTGATCTTCTGGCTTCACCTTCGCGAATGGATGTGCTGGTGAGTGGAGTGACATGCAAAGACAATTCATTGCCGGAGGACAACAAACGATGCATGAGTTGAGGATGGGTCATGTTGTTGACAGGTTCGCCTTTCACGTGGGTGATCAGATCATTTTCGCGAAGACCAGCAATGAATGCCGGAGAACCGTCTTTGACTGATGAAACAATGTGTTCAATTGTGTAATATTCAGAGTTTTCCGATAAGTAGACGCGCACGGAACGAACTGTGAAACCAAATCCGTGAGGTCCTCGTCTGAAACAATCCCATTTTTATCGGAATTTGAACTTGAAAATACTTACTTCATGATCAAAGCAGGTTTTCCAAATGGTCCAGGTGCAGTAAGAGTGTTTGGACTTGGTGGAACTGGTGAAAGAGAACCAGAAGCGCGGGTTTCAGCTGTCAAAGAAGTTGGACCGTCCAAACTTGAGGCACTGGAAACTGACTGACAGCTGGGTGACAATTGTCCGGATGAACCGTAAGAGTGGTAATAACTTGTGCCAGTTGCTGCACTGCCAGAATTCTGATTGTTACCAGTAGGAATGACAACTTTCAAGCCTTCAGTGCGCGTCACAGCCTTTGTTTGTCGAGAAGAAGCAACCGACTCTTGTTGTGGGAAAAACTTGGTGGATGTCATAGTTTTTTGTGATTCGCTGGATTCATCACCCAATGCGGAAGCTGATCTGGAGTTTGACTCACTCAGCGTTCCAAATGGTGAAGTTGCCATTTTTTCTTGGACAGGAGACAATTCAGAAGTGCCGCTGCCACCAACAATATCGTCAGATCCGGAAATGGATCCAACTTTGGTCAGCCTCATGTTTGTTGGAGAAACTCGAGTTGTATGTGGTTCGTTTGGAGAAGAAATAGCAAATCTTGGTAACGGAGACAGGTTTGGCACCGGCTTTCTTGCTGTTTCGTAATGTAACGATGAAGCATCCATTGATGAGTCAGTCGACGAATAACCCGTGTTGAAGCAACCAGTGTTATTTGTACCCGAACTGGAAGTTGACAAGTTGTTGTGCCTTTGAGATGAAAATCTTCTTCGCAACAAAACAGCTGAGGATGATGGATAATCGCCTTCTAAGCTTTTTGTTCCCAACGATCCACTTGATGGTGGCAGTTTGTTTCCATCAAAATAGAATTGACTGTCAGTGGAGTCGGATAATCTCGCACTTTTGATTGGATCAGCCCCAGAAAACACTGAATGAGAGCCACTTCCTGTGCCGGTGGAAGGTGTTCCAGCATCATCAGAAATGCTGCCATGATGGACCAACGACCGGTATTTGCGCATGAAATCGGCTGGTGGATGAGAACTGTTGGGCGTTGATGCAGCTCCACTTGCTTGAGCAGCAGCATTCAAAGCGGCCAAATTTGCAGGACTGATTTCCGTACCAACAATAGAATGTCGGGGCGATGCGGTTGAAAACGACCAAAACATGGGGACAGTTTCATCGTCATCAGAATTGGCTTCGTGGTTGTAACGATCGCTTCTGCTGTCGAAGTAACTGGTATCTTCATCATTTTCCAACTGTGGAACAAATTCAGCTTTCTGCCGCAACAATGAGTCAAAGTCGAGAGACGCAAAGAAAGAATGTGCCGTCACTTCTGTGGCACCACCATTTGTGCCTAATCGATCCAATGGATTTTTCTCCAATAAATGGCGAATCAGATTCTCTGCATCTGCATCAAGAGCTTCTTCACCTTCAGGATACTCCACTTCCTCTGGAATTACTTCATAAATTAAATCAAATCAATCAAACTTACCGTTAATGATGTTTGCAAAAAGTTGTTCAGGTGTGTCTCCCATGAAAGGAACAATTCCAACCAAAAACTCGTACATGATCACACCTAATGCATACCAATCGACAGGTTTACCTAACAATTTTAGAATTATTTTGAACTTGACACTGAAACTCACCATAACCTTGTCGAAGAATAACTTCCGGGGCAATATATTCTGGAGTTCCACAAAGTTGATTGTCTTTGAACTGTTGTGTGTCGTCCAAATATCCTTCTGAGACTAAAGTTGTTCTGTTCATCAAACCTATTTTTGAAAGACCAAAGTCTGTCAGTTTGATATGCCCCATGCTGGTAATCAACAAATTATCTGGTTTCAAATCCCTGAAAATTTCAAAATATAAAGCATAACAAACATTATATAACTCGCCTGTGAACGATTCCGCAAGAATGTAAATACTCAATTGCCAGGACAGTTTCGGCAACGTAAAGTCGAGTCAATTCCAATGGCAAAGTTCCGGCAGATTTCAGCAAGGAGGCACAATCACCGCCTTCGACGTATTCCATCAACATACACAAATGTTGTTTCGTCTCAAAACTTCCAAAAAAGCATACCACAAATGGATTGTCCGTGAAAGTCAAAATGTCACGTTCGGCATAAACTTGATCAACTTGATTTCTCAACAACAAAGTCTGCTTCTTCATTTTTTTCAACGCAAATCTTTGCCTTGTTTTTTTGTGTCGCACCAAATAAACAGCGCCGTATGCACCGTTGGAAATAAGTCGGATTGTTTCAAAGTCTTCTTCTTTTGGAACTTGAGTGGCCAATACTGTTAACGCGGATTCTAACGTGTCTTGTCCTTCAGAATGTTCTCCATCTTTTTCCGAACTTCCGCCATTGTCGCTTGTCAAACCACTTTCAATTCTTCTCGCCGGCACCACAGTTTTTTGTCTCATTTTGACAATCGGTGTTGTTTCATCCATTTTTGTTTGTTCTTCATCTTCTTCCGTCAACAACTTTTTGTTCAATTCCAATTTTGTTAAAATATAATTTGGAAGATCAGGAATTCTGGCTGAAGTGCCACATCCGAGTTTGTACCGAACTTCACCTTCAGCATCGGCTAACAGTTGATAAAAATCTTCGGGATCAAATTCCAAGCATTCCAACAATCTGGCAGCTCTCGCAACCAACATCAGTAAATTTTTAACTAATTTGCTCAAATATTGACAGGATTCGGGGCCGCATTTCAGTTGTGCTTCTGCCAAAGTTTCTTCAAGACGATTGGACATGTCACAAAAATAGGCGCAGGTCAAGACATCATCTCTGCTTTTCTGGAGACAATCAGCTGCCACTTCACAAATTTGATGATGAAGGAAACGGGTTGCACCATCTGCCAAAAGAATCAAGAGATGAGGATCAGCTTGCATCAGCGTCTCGGTGACGGCAACAGCAGCGGAGTTACCGACAAAACTTGAACGTGAACCGGCTGTCATTCCTGAACCACTTGAATGGTAATTTTGGCAAACCGATGGGAATGGCATCACTGCAGAGGACATTGGAGATACTGGTTGCAGTGTCGATGACGTATTCAAGGCACAATTATTGGATGAACTTCGGAAAACGACACCAGAGGGGGTTGCAGTGGCCGATTCAGTTGCTAACGGACTGATTGGACGGGGTAAAGGACTCGTTGGACGAGGGCTTGTTCTACCATGTCGATGATTATGGTGATGTTTCTTTTTGTGTTCATGGGCAGCTTTTGGTTTCGGACTTGGTGGATGAGGACTTGTTGGACGAATGTCCAGAGCCAAATTCGTTGTGAAACCAGACAAAGGCGCGTTTTCAACCAGGAATTGTTGAAGCTTGTATTCCATCTGCGATTTAGCTTTGGGGAATCGTTCTTTGTAAACTGTCGCCATAATTGGTGGTTCATTGCCATCAATGCCATTGAAGCGCACAGGACTTGTCAAACTCCGCGATCTTGGCCTTTGGAAAAGTAATGTTTCGTCCAACCCGGTGTAGCTGTCGTTGCTGTCAAATTTCGGATTGATTTTCAGATCATTCAAATAGTCGGCCAAATGTTCTTGTGACGAATATTGGCTGGAGAATGCTGAATTGGAGCCTGGAGTACCGTAACCACTAGATGATGGCAAAGATGCCAAGGACCATCGCCGGTTATCAACCCGCGCCGGAGCAGCCAAATTTGAGCCTGTTCTCAAACCAACATGTCCTGGTTGACGTAGCCGGTTTTGATTTGTTGATGGTCCCAAAGATGATCGAACTCGTTGTCGGACGGCTGGAGCCAAGTTTGAAGGACCTGAACTTACACCCAAAAATGCATCGGACTTCCGACCATAACGATTCCGGGGCGAGGCAGAATTGGAAGTATCTTTTCTTGATTTGATTGGCAGTAAGGGATTTGCAGTCAATAACACAGATTTCCTTGGGGCTGGAAGTTGAGATGACCGGTTTGTAGGAGATGGTGAGCCAATTGTATAAATTTGTGGATCTGAATGTCCGAGTGGCATATGCTTGTATTTGAGCAAATTGGAAGGATTTCGCTGTTGAGTATCGATTGAATAATGATGGACAAAATCTCCGGGTCTCAACGTATTTCCTGAAGAAGTTGCAGCTGATGGCCGTCGTCGCATTTTTTTGATTCTGTTCAAATGATGTTCACTTAACAAACTTTTTGAAGATGATCGGGCTTCGCCGGCGGTTAAACTTGGATCAACGGCATCTGAATGAGATCTCTGAATCGTACGTATTGGAGCCAAATGAGGTCCAGATCCTCCAGATGAGTGATGACCGTCAAAGCTATCGTTTTGCGGTCCAATTAATGGTGAACCACGTTGTCGTCGAATAGAATCTCTTGGAGAATAACAGCTACGTACTGAACCTATAATCATAGAAAATTATAATCAAAAAATAAAAGAAAAAAAGTTCTTCTAAAAAAACAAAAATTGTAAATTGGCAAGAAAAACTGAAAAAACTGAATTGGGTTTTCAAGAAATTTAATCCCTAAAAGTTGTAGAAAAAAAAGTAGAATAAACATGATAAATTTTTAAAATGAAAGTTCGAATCTCAACATTTTGCTGCTGAAAAATGAAACAAGGCGCAATAGCAAGAATCGCCTCCGCAGGCAAAAAACAATGATGATAAGCATCGATCCAAATCAAATTTGCTTCAGTTGACAAGCTAGCCTATTAACTTTGAAAATTCCAAATTTAGTAACAAAAAATTTTCCTATTTTTTTCAAAAAAAAATAGCCATAAACAGAAGTGTCATTTTTTCTAGAGCAACAACACAGCTAGATTGGCAAAAATGAAAACGATGCCATTTTTGTCATCAAAACAAAAATCGGTTGCCACTGAAAGTCAAGTGGTAGGCGTCAATGGTGCCAATGACATCATTCAAGCATACTTTCCTAACTCTTGAATAGCCCCGTATCGCTTCCCAAAAAAGAAATTCGCCTAAAATCCGAGGATGCCATTTGACAGAAAAATGAATGAGAATGGAACAATTTTCGCCAAAACACCCCGTCAATTTGCCGGAATAAGCCGAAACCAAAAGCCATTCGCGCTGGGCATCGACAAAACAAAAACTCTGCCAAGTGCCGCAGGACAAACCTTAAAAGGCAATCCATACTACATGTGCCACTTTTTGGATCCGGCCAATCAAAACAGGCGCAGGAAAATGGAAAAATACGGATTTCAGTCTCGCCAATTAAAACTTGACGGTAAATAATAAACCTCAACTCAAAGGTTTGTTTTACTTTCTTAGTTTTTTTTTTCAGAAATCCGCGTGAGTAGGCTCAATGCCGGAAATGGCATGCTTAGAAAAACTACAAATTGTGGTAGAACAAAAATTAGTGAAGTCCGGAAAACGGAGAATAACCTTTTTGCCTTTTTTTACATTGAAAAACTCAATTGCGTCAAATGAAGCTTTTCAGTTTCAGATTACTTGACATTTAAGAGAATCCAAAAATGGAGGTAAGCATGTGGCAATAAATCAAAGATAAAAAAACTCACTATTGCTAAAAATATTCATGATAAAAAAAGAGTAATTCAAATGAAATTTGTAGAATCCATGATAGAAATGCTAAAATTAACAACTAGCTCATCCTCGAGCATCTAGCATCCGGGCCAATGCATGCTTCCAAACGGCAGACACTAATGCCGTTTGGAGTCAGTTATTTCGCTGGTTCGGAGAAAATAGTCAATTTAGAACCAAATGAATGTTTTCAAAAAAGAAAGGCGCATAATCCTCCAGAAAAATAAGAATATAATTAAAAAACACCAACCTGATAAGGATCCTTGAGGTTTTCCAGTTGGTGAATAACATCGTTGCGGCGGTGTTGCCAATGGCGAACTTGACTCACTCGGACGAGACGTCCGGGAGGCGCGTGAACTTTGCCGGAAAAGAGCATTCGACCAGATTCCACTTCCCGGCCTTGAAGATGGCAAAACAACTTCTGAGTCAGAATCCGACACTCCTTGATTTCGAAGAAAAGAAGATGAGCTCGACTGAGAACGGATAGGTCGAGATAAAACCGGAGATAGCAAAACTGTGGGCGAAATGCTGTCTGCTGGCGTCGACTGAAAAAAGCTTGAATTATTTAAAAATTTACCAACAAAAATAATGAATTTAAAAAAATGTCTTACAGAATCCTCAATGTGAAGGATTTTTAACAATCTTCGATCCATTTTTCATCAAAATTTTCAAAAAAAGACTAGTTACATTCCAAAGCTTTGAAAATAACAACTTTTTCCTAAGAATTATGGCAGAAAACAACGACTGGTTAGTTTTTTTAATAACTGTCCATGAAAAACGGCAATTTTTATGCCAGAAAAGAAATATTGCGTTTCTCAATAATTTACAAGGCAACTAATGATAAAGTTGCGCGGTAATTCCAAATGAAGTCGGCATTTCCAACTTGGATGGTACTTTCATGTTCAAAATGCAGTTGAAACACAACTCTCTCGAGGATACAACATGAAACTCAAAAAAAGCTCCACATTTTCCCAAAGCAACCAAATCAATGCAAATGGCAAATGCCAAGCACCAGACGGGTTGTTTGGCAATTTTGATAACCATTCGCCTCCAAATTCGGCGTTTTTTAAATTAAAATTCGAAACCATGGCAAAAAAAGCTCACCTGGGCACTCAAAGGTCGCTGAATCACAAAAAGAAATTCATTTGGAGGGGTGCCACTCTCCTCGCTAAAACAATGACTGGCACTTCTTCCCCTGTTTGCGCTCGGAGACAACAAATTCTGATAACTCGAAGTCAAAGAAATCGAAACTGAATCACTGAACGTCGAAGTTTGTGAGCATCGACGCGGAGGCGGCGAGCTTTGACGTTCAATTTCATCTGGTTCAATTTTTGGCACTTGCAGCAAATTTGTGTTTTCAATGGTCGTGTAAAAGTCTCCGAAATAAGGAATGATGTCGCCAGCAGCAGTTGGGGTCGGACATTCAGATTCGGCAATGATTGGTGGCGGAGACGGTGGATCAAACGAAATTTTGATGACTGACAACTTGTCAGCAAAACGACGCATTCGATGAGACATTTTTTGAAATTTGTCTTCAAAAACAATTAGCTTGTTAGGAAATAACGGATTTCCAAAATGAAATTCACGTCATCAAAAAATAATCATTTTGACGAGCCAAAATGAGAACTCGTGTTTTAAATGCAAATACGATTCCAAAGAAAAGTCCAAAGAAAAGTGTTTTAGAAACGTTTCAAAAGGTGAATATGAAGATTAGCTCCTAAAAAATCCGAAAAAAAAACTCAAACTGCATTTCAAAAACGGAGTTTTGCAGTAAAAAAAATTTCCAAGACTAATTTCAACACGCGTAAAAATTCAGTAGCCAATTAAAGCCACAAAGGACATTTTAAAGTTAGAAATGGCCGAGGATTCTATTTTAGGATGCAATAATTATGGATTGGCCACTATTCAAGTCTAAAACCTATGTGAAAACTAGCATGATAGATTTTAATCTGCCAGTATCCCGTTTCACGTTTCCCCATGTTTGATATAAAAAATTGAAAAATTTCCGCGAGTACAAATTCTGACAAGCTACTCTCTGTTTTGTTTAAATGAAAAAAAAGAATGATTCAGTAAAACATTACTTGTCATCGACATTGACAACGGAAGCAATTTTTTCTGGAGCATTAAAAATTATTTGGCAAAAAGTGAGTCTCATCAATTTCACTTAAAAATGACTACCCAGTCAAGAAAGTCAAGAGAATTGGTCATGAATAGCTTGGATTCCTCCTAGGCAACCAAAAATATTCAAAAAAAAACTAGACCAATCAATCCTGTGCCATTCTCATGAGCCATTTGTGTGGATTTAGCAAACGATTACTTAATCTTCAAGATAAATCCTGTAGTCTTGGGCTTCAATGCTTCAACAAACAACTCACAATTGTCAGGATAAAATATTAATCTTCAGAATGTAAAAAAAACTAACCAAAAAAGAACATCCAGTTATTCCAGCTGAACTGTAAGGACTTTCAAATGGAACAGAATGTTCAAATGATAGCGGAGTTGGTACATTTCTTCGTAAACCAATGGATGAAATTCCTGATGGACTCGTCAATTGTGGAGTTGGACTTGAATGTTCCAAGTTAATTTCAAGTTCATTCTTCTTGACTTCCGGCAAATTCTTAACATTAAACTCATCCATTTTTCAAATAACAATTCACACCAATTTTTCAATAAATCAAAGAACGATTTCCATTCTTTTCAAGTCAAAATACCCAATTGTAAATCAACAAATGATAAACCTGCAAAATCAAGTTAATTTTGAAACAAAATTACCAGGTAAACACGCAGCGGTACAATTTTACACGTGATTTGTTATCAAATTTTGAAAAACATTTGAACATCAACAGAAAAAATGGTTCATCATGTTGTATTTTGTGGAAAAAAAAGGAACGCTGATAAGATCAAAAAAAGTTGAATGATTCATGATATTTAAAAGTTCAAGACAAATAAACTTGTCAAAAATGATCATCAAAGTTGTATTTGATAGTTTGAAATGGAATAACAACTCATCGAGTCAAAATGGTCATCCAAGTTAAAGTGAAAAATACATTAAACAACCCAGCAATTGTTAGTCAATAACCCAAACACGTTTGTCCACCCCGAAACGAGCACAACCTCCGAGCGGTCAACGTCGTCTTCAATCAATGATTTGGAACATGTGAGGATAAAAAGACAAAATATTCAAGTCAATAAAAAAAGGAAAATGCCGTCAAAACTAATATGAATATCGAATTGAGGCGACAAATGACGCGGTTGTCCGCAAAGCGTGACATCAAAACATGGACAAACGGCTGCCAGTTGGAAACCCTTAAGATTTGAAAAAAACGTTTGTGAATAAAGCATTCAAATGAAAAATATTTTTTAAAAAGTAATTAAGACTAAGTAAACAGCCAATGAATTTTTTAAGAAAATTGAATTATCCACGCGTTTTTTGAAAAAAATAATCATCGGTTTTGAACCAATAAACTCCAAAAAACAAACAAATGTTTAAGTTTTTATTAATTCTACCGTTTGAGTTTCAAATCTGCAACAAAACCAAAAGTTTGTTGCAAATTTTGTCAATTCCAAAAACTGCAACGTTTTCGTTCGAAGTCCTAAATGTTTTTTTTATCGTACAAATGACCACTTTCACTTTTTTTCAATTGCTTTTGTTCCTTGTAATCGGCTTTTTGTTCCAGCGTAAAATCCAGTCAAACGGTCAACACCGGTAGCAAAATAACGATAACCTACGGCAGCATAATTCATTAAGGTCACTCCAAGGTAGTATCCTTGTTTTGCCAATTGATAGCCGACATATGCAAGATCACGGAAAATAGTGTATAACAAAACCTTAAAATGCTGATTTTTAGTTAAGTCATATTGAATAAAACCCACAATCAGTTTTGTGATAGGATTGGCTCTGACAATTTGTGTCGTCTGAGATGGCAAAGACGAAACACTCTCCACCCATGTGTCACGTTCCCAGACGCCTATTCCACGACGGTCAGCTACCTTTTCACTTGTCAAAAGACGTGTAATCAACCGCGAATAAGAAGCATTAGTTTGCAACGCCTTCAAATGAATAGGATTTTCTGGAGCAAATACACGAGCATATCCTCTTCTGACCAAATCCACATTCAAATTGATACGGGTGAAAGCTGACCGTTTGGCTGTTATGTCCGCATCCACTGCATCAGAATTTCCTTCGGTTGGCTTGATAACTGTGAATGTCACCGGTTTGTTTTCAAGTCTCAAGTCTTTGGACATATAAGACAGTCCAGCGCTTGAAATGTCTAAACCGGCTAAACGCATGTTGAGCAATCCAACCTGGAAAAAAGAATCAATGAAGAAAATCATCAAATGAAAACTAACCGGTTTCTTTGATTTAGCTGGCCATAAACGTGGCAACTTAATTATTGGCCTGTGTTCTATTCGGAGATAGCCGGTCGGTGTAACTTCGCGAACTGTACCCCTGAGTTCAAGCTCTTTGCGAATAAAATCTTTCGGAATTTGACTAACATGTTCAAATTTGGCAAACTGAAAATTAGAAGTATTGAAGAAAGTGAATTAAAAACTACCAGTCTGGAATTTCTGATGAATAAAGCAACTCCAAGGATTCCTGTACCAATGATTGTGCCCTGAAAAATAATTGCTAAACAAAACAAACATCAACGGCAATCAATTTGCTATCAACTTGTTATTCCAAAACTACTAAATTATGAATCTTAGAATGTAAACCAACCCGAACAATCAGTGCTGAGTACTTGTCAACGGGATCCACAAGTCGAACTGCCGGCTCATCCTTTGAGGCCGTCATTGAAAGCTGAAAAATATTTTTCTGTCAACTTCAAATTTATCGCAAATATATTTCGTAGATTCGCTACACTAAAACAACGGAATCTGATGGAAACACGGTGAAATTCGTCTACCAGCGTCGAAGCAACTTCTCATGCATTTTTGAACCGTTGAACATTTTTCGCCCCGAGAACACCGCACAATTTTTGTTTTGTTGCAAAATGAGTCGTTGCAAATCAAGCATGTGTTTTTGCGATCGATTTTGCGTCAAATAAACTTGGTTTATTCAAAAAATCATGAAATTGAACTAAACAAAATGTTGTCGTTTTTTAATTCAGCACAGAAAAAGTTGTTGTTGATTCGGTTTTCGCTGGGAAAAATCAGGTGAAACTTGAAGCTTTCAAGTTGAACGATCCTTTTTTGTTGCCAGTTTTGGATCAACTGTTCAAAGGATGAAATGTCCGTGATGTTCCAATACTGGATCACGCTGAAAATTGTTATTTGTCAACTTTGGCATGAAAAAGGGAACTTGCTTGATTTGGCGGATGTTTTTGAGCAGTTCGAGAAGTTCCGCAAAATCTGCCAAAGCGTGAAATTGGCCGCAAAATTCAAAGGATTCCAAATTTGGAAGGTTCGACATCAACTTTTGCAAATGTTGGAAATTTGGACGGCCTCTGATTTCGAGTTGAGGAAAGTTGGAGCTGATTTTGGTGCCAAGAACCGTCAAATCCGAGTTGAAACTCGAAACGACAAGTTTTTCCTTGATTTTCACGAACTTGGGCATTTTTTCGACGGAAACATGAAAGACAACCTGATCGCCATCCAAACAAAGCTGGTAATCTTCATCGGGACCAACAACGAGGCAATCGACGAAGATGCCGAGGAATTTGGTTTGTTGGACAACTTTTTCGCAACTTTGCCGCATCAAAAACAGAAATTTTGGAGAACAAAATTCGTAAAATCGTCGTCGAAATGGATATGGCAGATTCAAAAAATCGACCAAACAATTCATTTTTTTGGCTGGGAAATAAAATGAGGCGCCAAGAATTCGAGGCCAGTTTTGTTTCAAGACTTGGCGCCTCCCGAATCTCCTGCCGAGTTTTGGGGTCGTTTTTTATCTCAAAATTGTGTCAATTTTTTCAAAGGCTTTTTCGTTTCAAAAACAATAGGAAAATCTACAAAAAAGATTCCTTTTCAACAGCTGGAGCTGTATTCGGAAAATTAACTTGGCAAATTGTTTTTGCCAGGAAAACCTCAACACCCGGAATGATAGTCGGGAATTTTTCCCATTTATCTTTCTTCGGACCGTATTTGCCATGGATTCACCACAAACAACCGGCCAAAGAAAAAACCTCGAAAGATGGACCTGTACCTGGTTTATATACGGAA
>CABFKL010007910.1:2259-16588 GCA_901765185.1 Panagrolaimus sp. JU765 | reverse complement strand
GGACCGTATTTGCCATGGATTCACCACAAACAACCGGCCAAAGAAAAAACTTCGAAAGATGGATCTGTACATGGTTTATATACGGGTTTAAAATTTGCATGTTCAAAAAAACGCAAAAAAAAGAGCAGGAAAGGTTGCGACAGGAAAAGTTGATTGGCCTCGTGTCATTGTTTTTGTTCATGGGAAAGCTTTTGAGAAGATTGTCATCAAACTGTTTGCCCTGATTTGTAACAATGAGTCACAACGAGTAAGTATTTCTTCACTTGATTTTATATATGTCTAGGTCGGAAGAAGAGGTCAATGTCAAAAACAAAGATGTTTCATCAAATTCCAACAGCTTTGAAAGTGATCCTGTTCGTGACAAACGTGTTGTTGAAGCCGCATCCGAAAAAAGATCAAAGAAAAGTCGTCTAGTCCAGGCAACCGAATTGCGTTTCAAATGCGTCCAAAACCGTGCCACAGTTGCTCGTGTTGCTGTGTTGATTTGCAACATTTCCGACCGTCCTTTGTTTTACAAGTTCAAAACTGATGCCATGGATGCTTTATCGGTGAATTTTTAACGGATTGTTTGTAATTTTATGGTTTTCAGGCTTTACCAAGTGCTACTGGACAGATGGCTGCTCACGGAAGTTCTCGAGTTGTTCTTACTTGGCATCGTCCCAAAGATGTTCCTTGGAAGGACGTGAATTCACCCAAATTGCTTCTTGTTACTCGCTTCCTTGATGGACAAAAACAAAACAACAAAGATTTGTCTGGTACTCGCTTGGTTGCCGTTTTGGATCCAAACAGCACTTGTCCCACTGATTCTCCTCCTCTTGAACAATTGATGCTGGATGCTGCTTCACGTAACGTTGGTGACATGGAAATGACCGTGACTAAGACGGATGAACAAGCTCAAAATGTTGTTGTCCAACAAGAAAGTACTCTAGTCACACCACCGTCTCAAACTGCCGCTGAAACTTTTGTGGGCAGCATGTCTCCACTGAGTCTCGTCGTGACTGTTGCCGCGCTCATTATTGGTTTGCTTTTGTATCGTCTTCTGATTCCAAATTGAGCTGTTTGTGACTGTTCACCAAATAATAAAATTATCATGAAGAGCAAGCATTGCTTGCTCCTTGCTCGGCCACGCCAGCCGAGCAAGGAGCACCCAAAACAAGGCGAATAACAAGCCTGCCAAGCAAAGTCATGGTTTCGAACTGCTATGGGTCAAGAAATGAAAAGTTGCCAAACTGAATCGGCACAAATTTTTATTTTAAGATTCTTTGATAACAAATTTTTGTCGGAATAGTCCCGAAGAAAAAAACCTCGAAAGAAGACCTCGTATTTTTGTTTTTTGGTGGAATTTGTACAATTTGGTGTTTGGCAAATCAGTCTTCGTGGCTGCCGTTCATCGTTGAATTGTCGGTTTCCTCGATGAGTTTGGTCAACGCTTCATCGGCAACCAAATGTTTTGTTGAAAGCAGCGGATGATGGACGCTGTTTTCCTTCGGAAGAAGCTGAGTAGTTTGGTTGTCTTTGGCAAGTCCGTCCTCCGAGGGCATTGTTATCCTCCTCCAAATCCTGTTGAAACTTGTCACCGGCGATCGTTCACGTAAACTTGCATGTCCGATTGGTTTTTTGGCCATGATGTCGTTTTCAAAGTTGTACTGCAGCGACAACGCACTTTTTCTTGATTTTTTGAAACGCCTTTTTCGTTGAGCCGGCGGTGTGATGAGTGGACTGTTGGCGTTTCGTTCCCGACAATCACTGACGGCAATGATGGCTTCGTTGGTCCGGTCGCCGTATGACAGCGATCGTTTCCTCGGTGCTGAACCTGGTTTGTCGTAGGACATCTTCTTCTGAATGATCTGGTCAAAGGTGCCCTCATAATTGACGGCCATCGCGTTCTTTCTTTGGGCAATTACAGGACTTTGGAACGAACTGCTGGGTGCCGTACACGACGATTGATGCGGGTTGAAATGATTGATTTTCAGGACTTCGGCATCCGGAAGACTCGTTGACCGTTTTCTGATAGCAGGATGGAAGAAATTGGAGAACTCGGAGCCGCACGATGCGTTCAGATTGTGAACGGACCGTTGTCCAAAATCGAACTGTTCCGTCGATGCCAATGTCGAGGAAACCGACGAGCACGAATTTGCTTGCAACGGAAGGTTGTCATGTGTCACGATCGAAATCTGACTTTCGCAATCTGTTTCTGGAGCATTTTTGACGAATCGGAAACTTTTTGGCGATTTTTTTGAGGTTTCGCAGGGTCGTGGCAAAGATGGGGTCATCGCCGCAGCTTTTTCGACAAGTTTTTTCAAGATTTTGGTTGAAATTGCCGCTTCCTTTTGAAGTGACAATGAACTGGTTTTGACACTCCAATTTGATGCCAACAGTCCTCGATTTACTTTGATGCTGCTTCTTGCAAAGATTTCGGGTGCCAATTCATCGTCGGAAAATTCCGATTCATCGGACGAGGTGAAGTTTTGTCCCGTTTTTTCCAGCAACCAAAATGTCCGCATTTTACCTTTTCCTTTGATTTCATGTTCACCGCGATCCTCGAAAATGAATCCCATTTCTTCAACCACGGCTTTTCTGAAGCTTTCGCTGCAATGAATTTTGAGTGCGTCGCCATAAGTTTCCATTCTCGATGCCGTGTTCACCGTGTCACCAAAAAGACAATATCTCGGCATTGTTTTGCCAACAACTCCGGCAACAACCGGACCTGTGTGAATTCCAATTCTCAGTTTGAGTTGTTCTTCTGTTCGATGCGGAATTTTGAATGATGCAACAGCAGCCAGTAAATGAAGGGCCATTGTCCCAATTTGTTCGGCGTTGAACGATTCGTCATTCTGTTTCGGTACTCCTGCCACGACCATATAAGCATCTCCGATTGTTTCAACTTTGTAAACCTCGTATTGTTTGATGATTCCGTCGAATAACGTGTAAAGTTTGTTTAAAAAGTTGACAACTTGCATTGGAGTTGATTGACCAGAAATGGTTGTGAATCCAACAATGTCGGAGAAATAAATGGTGACAGATGGGAAAGATTCTGGTTCAACATCTTTTCCAGCAATTAATTGGTTGGCAACTGAAATTGGAAGCATTCTTTGAAGAAGATTTTCTGTTCGACGTTTTTCATCTTTCAACTGAGCTGTCCTTTCTTCGACTAATTCTTCCAAAGTTTGCAAATAACGATCCATCATGTATTCCTGCAATGGTACATCCAACAAATATTCAAGAATCTAAACTTACAACAATATTTTTGCCAGAAATGTGATCGAACATTGGTTTTAATTTTCCTCGGACACCGTGTCGGAAATCGGGCCGATGTTCAGGAATCTCGGACCAACAAAGCGTCATCGTGTCAATCACGTAATTGTTGCAGGTGAGTTTGGCCGTGGATGGTCGAAACATTGATTCCGAAGCGACTTTTCTGACCACGTTTTCCGCACTGCTATTGGGATCTTCGACCAGGTGGAATGGTCCTTCACGTGCCATCACTTCGTGCAAAATAATTCCGAAAGAATAAACATCGCCTTTTTGTGTTCCTTTGATGGCATGGACAAGTTCAGATTCTCGAAGCAGTTCTGGTGCAGTCCAAAGATAAGATTCCCAAATCAACTCTGGCGAATCCCATTCTTGTCCTTCACGGATTTCATGGAGTCCAAAGTCGGCAACTTGAAGAGCCCATCTCGATGTGATCAAACAATTGGTCGATTTCAAATTTCCATGAACTTTGACCTCGCTTTCGTGAAGATAAATCATTCCCTAAAAAATGCAATCAAAATCGTGTTGATCCAAAAAAACCAACCCGTAACAAATCTTGGATGAAAGATGCAATGAAAAGTTCGTCCAATTTGAAATCTGTCATCACAAGAATCTCGTTCAACGATCCTTTGGCGCAAAATTCACGAACAACGCAAATACTCATAGGAAAAATGATGATTCCAATGAAAGAGTTGATGTTGTCATGATGAAGCTGCCTCATTGCTTTCATTTCCAATTTTGTTGAACGTGTGATTTCTCGAGTTTTTCTTGTGTAGCTCATCTCTTTGATGGCAACAACTGTGCCTTTGTAACGTGCCACACCTCTTCGACTGATGAACCGTTTGTTGGACATTTCTTCCTTCTCATTGTTTAACAAGGAATTCTGTAAATTTATCCGTTTTTTTCCAAACTGAAGGATGAACTTACCCGTGATCTTTCCATGCAGTAAAGGGAATTCGTTGAGGTGTAACATTGGACGCATTTTTCCAAATCAGCTGGATTTATCCGCCAAATCATGGACAATTCTTTTTCAAACTTCCGATTCCTGTAGACAACAGCCGTGGAAGCCAAAAAAATGGTCAAAACTCCCAACGTCAAGGATGCCATCACAACTTGGAACCGCCAATCACTTTCTTCGTGACATTTTTCATTTTGAAATCCGCATTCAGGTTCATCGGCTGGTGGGAATTCATTTGGCCAGTTAATCTTGCTTGAAAAACGCAGTTTTGGCAGCCTTTCATCTTCAACAAAATCGGCGGAGATCATCAAAGCTGAATCGAGGGGATAATAATCTGGATCACTGGCGTTGGTTACCGGTGTCACGGGCTGCAGACTCAGCAACGTGTAATTTCCTTGAGCGTCACCGTTCTCGTTGATTCTCATGTCGAAGCCTTGCATTGAGGTGTACTTTCGGCCCAAAACCTTGGCAATGATGGCTCGTCCATCGGAAATAGGATCGTAATCGGCTGTTGGAGGCGATTCCATCAAAAGTTCGTTCAGCGCGGCGGCGTACAACATCACCGCGTCGTACAAATAACACGCAAACCGATTGGCTTTGATGCTCAGAGCCGTGTCATGTTTCTGAACTCCAAAATTGACCAAATAATTGTTGGCTTTTTCCCAAAAATCGATAAACTTGTCCGATTCCAGTCTCACAGGTGTTGGAATGATTGCCAATGCTGTTTTGGAAAAATTGACAACTTGTCGGTCAGGGCTGTTTGGTCTGTCCCACGATTCGCTGACTTCAATCAAAGTATCGCGGAAAAAATGATTGTTCATGGCGTGATAAACGTTGTGCCAATTATAATCCGTGTCCAAATAAATCAACACGTATTCGCCGTTGTCCATCAATCCCAATGCTCCCATAACCAGCAAAATCCTTCGGAAAAGTCGGACATTTCCAAATGTGAGATAAACTGAAAAAGCTGGATTAATTTGAATTTCGTGGATCCGAATTACTTCTCGTATTTTCAAACGTGTCGGTTATGATTTGTTCAACATTGGTTTTTTCAACTTCGCTGAACGGATAAGCGACAACCGAAACATTTCTGATTGAAAATCGTTCTTCATGTTCGTCCGTCAGCAGATTATTCTCATTTTCAATGGCAGCTTTGATGGCGCTGTGAAGTTCTTCGTTTCTTGAATGTCGTTCATAGATGATGGTGAATTTGTGCCAACCAAAATGTTTCAACAATGAAATCAACGCTTTTGTAATTTCAGTTTCTGCTGGAACGGTTCGAGCAAATGTTGGATATCTGAAATCGACTCGTTCAAGTTGGGTTTTGATATATGAACAAACTTTTTTTTGTTTGAAACAGTTTGGTCTTTGCATTTGTAAGAAATGATTGGTAAATTTTGACTGGCTGCCATAGTGGCTTCGGTTCTACAATTCATTTCAGGCCCGATAAATACTTTAGCACCTTTTTTCCAATGGTCCATAAAAAATTCTGTGCCTGCAACATAAATCTTTGCATCTTATCCTCCAGACTTTGTACTTACTTTTCTTTTCATCTCCGCAAGTGTTATTGAACAAATATACTAGTTTGTAATTGGAAAGCAAGTCAGGATTTGTGTTTATCTCTTCGATGGCAACTTGCAAAGCACCAGAAATCATGGAACCTTCAAAATCCGTTCTGAAACATTGCGACAACCGATCAAAGTAATTTGTGTCATTTGTATCGGGGGTCTCGTTGGAATCGACTTCGGATAAATGCTGGATGGATTCGAATAAGTCCTTTGGGAACTGACTGACCGCGGCCAAATAACTGACCAACAACTCTTGTTTTTCCAAGTTTGCATCTGTTGACAACTAAAACCGGAAGATTTGATATATTAATCTCAGGAAATGAAAGACATACACTTTGGAACGTTAATCCTTCGTCAAAAGCATCGAGTTTGGCAATTATTGAACCAAAGAACACGTGAAAGAAGAAGAAAATCCATTGCCAACAAACAACTTTCAACAACAGCAACATTTACCCTTTAATCATTGCAAAATGCAAAAAAGGTGTAAGTGCCATCGAAGACAAATTTGGATCCTCTTAAAAAAGCAGGTATTAGCTGAAAAACAACCCAAAAACCACAACAACGCGCGGAGAAGTCAGGTGCAACCAAAACATGACTTTTCATTTTTAAATTATCACGTTCATTCACAGGTCGTCCTATTCAATTCCAAAACAAATTACAACGGTTCAAAATTGGAAGTGTTGGAGATTCACCTGGAAATATTGATCCGACAAAATCCAACAGCGGACTGCCAAGTTGCCTGCATCTTGCCGCGTGTTGTTCTTTGCACGTTCATCGACCGACTTTTTTGCCGAAGCTTTCCCATTAAAGCCTCTCTTTTCTCAAATTTAAAGCGAATTCTTATAGTTTTATTGACATTTGTGAATTAAATGTTAGACGTAACTTTTTTTAGCTGAGACTCATTTGGACACTTTTGTTTTTTGAGGTACTCTTAAAAAACGGCAGAGACTCGACAAAAATGCACGCAAAAAACGTGGAAAAGGCAGAGACGACGCAGAAGGCAATCAAATTTTGCGCAGATCATTTGTAAATGGTCTGTTTGGATTTAGGACTGACCGATAATCTCTGAAAATTGTTGGTTTGATTTTGATGGTTGATGAAAAGTTTTACCGCGAGAATTGACGCAGAAGGCGGTGAAAGTGATTTTCCTGGTTCAAAACGTTGCGGAGAATGCAGAGTTCGACGTGGACGAAGCTCGTATTTGCTGATCAAATTGATTTTGGAAAGGTTGTTTGATAGCGAATTGGTTGATGGCGGATATGGATGAGTTCTTGTCCTGGATGTTTTTTTTCGGTTAAAATTCAAGCAAAAAAAGAAAACTAACGGTGAATATTTTTTGTTGACTGTCGGCGTTTTCGCTGATGGACGCGGCGATGTAGTCGTCGTCGATGAAACTGTGACTCGTGAAATCTGAAGTAACGGATTAGGATTCGGAAAAAAAGTGCACGGCAAAGTTTATTGAAGAAAACTGAAAATGTGAGTGACAAAAAAGCATGTGAGAAACTAAAAGATGGCACACAACACTCAAACAAATCTGAAGCATACCGGAATGTTTCCTGGTTTCCGACTCGGAAAATAGTTGGTCGTCGTGGGCGGCGAAACAAAGTTGTTGTTGGGCGACGACGGCGGTTGTAACGCCCGAGAAGCCGAGGTCTTGTTGAGAATCGGCGGCATCCGTTTTGCCGAAACTCGCAGTTGCTTGATCGGCGTCGTCGCAGAACTGTATTTTGGCGTGGTTTTAGCGCTTCCCAGCTGAGGAATGACGATCGTGGGATTCGGCGTGGCCTGGTGTTGATGCCGCACTTTTTGCGTCAACAACCGGTCCCCTTGGGTCTGGCCCCGTTCATTCGTCGCAGTTTCGTCAAATCCTTTCGTTTTCAACGATCGACGGGTCATCATCGGCGTGTTTTCAACCAATGGTCGAGGAATGATCGGATTTGTCAGCTTTGGCGACTGATCAACGATCCTGGTTTTCGGTGATTTGTTTTTGGGTGACAAAGACCGTGTCTTCGTCTTCCAATTCCAGCAATACGGCTGCTTTTCAATCAAAAACAATTGTTGGGGCCCAATTACGCTTCCTGGACGACATATCCTCAGCCAGGCCATGCATATCGCTGCCGAAACTTTGTATTCTTTCATCATCCAACACGCAATCAACGTCCCTGTCCTTCCAAGACCAGCTGCAACAGATTTTCCATGAAAATCGTCGTCAAAATGTACTTTTTGGATTTTTTGGTTTGAAAAAATAGAAAAAACCAAAAAGAAAAAAATGAAGGTCAGTCACTTCCACCACCGAAAGTGTCGACAACGTAATTTTAAACCACAAACCTTTGCAGTGAATTGCGACGCCTCCTTTTGCTTTATCAACAATGTCGATGAATTTGTCAACAATTTCGTCGGATGGCGTTGACCCGTCGATAAAAAACAAGTCAAAGTGTTCGAACCCAGCATTTGTGAACCTGCTGGAGTTGTACAACTTCTTGTTTAGCCGCACAATCGTCGTAACGTTGTGTTTTTTGAAGTACTCGAAATATGTTTCAGGTGAATGATAAGGATATTCTTAAAATCATCGCATCAATATCATAAGAATGGTGAAATTCATACCATCCTCGATGTAACTCTGATTGTGTGGACCACAGAAGCTCAGGATTTTGTTTGGAATAATCCAGTTGAAATCGCCGTTTTCCACCCGTTCATAGTGTTCGTATTCATCCGCGTCAAACGATTGAAAGTCGAACCATTTGAATTTGATCGCTTTTTCAATGGATTTGACGCAGTCGTGTAAATTCAGATGATACATCGGAGGACCAAGTGAAGCGTCTCTGAAAGCGATGAATGGTGGCGGCTGAGCACCGACAACCAGGTTCATTGCTTTATCTGCTGGATAACCAGCAATCAAAATCATGAACCCGGCCATCAGGTAAGCTCCGTTGACCCGATCTCGTTCATCTGAACTCGAACAACAAACCACTTTTCTCTTTTCTTTCGACTAAATATAATTTTTATCATTATTTCATTATTTTGAAGATAAAACTGACTTTTAATAATACATCCAATGCTTTGACAAATCTGTAAAGAACGGCAAGATTATATGGACCAAAATCATCGTAGAATGCATCATAATGAACGTATTCGTTGATTGGAATATATACACTGTGTTCATCGTTGTTTGGCAAATGCTGATTTTCATACGAGGCAAAATACAATTTATTTGGGATCAAAACGATTGGTTGACCATGAAATGGCCCTTTTAAATTGGAAATTAACGTCATCTGATGGCATACGGATCTGAATGGAAACCTCGCCTGAAAAAAATCGATCCGTCAAAGAAAACGCTCAAAGTCACGTGATTTTTCCTTTTTTATTTTTTGATCAAAAAATATGCGTGATTAAGTTGATGATCTTGAAAGGTTAAGGATTTTGATTGTAAATGTCAAACGGCAATCAACATTTCAGAAAAAAGTAACAAAACACAAGAAGAATCGACTAGTTTTCGGCGGGAAGAACCGACCGCCGCCTGGACGCAAAAGTGAGCCAGAAAACAGAGAACAGCAATGGTCGAGCAACGAACCAGCTGAAAAACGCAGTTTTTGGCGGGACTCTTCTCCAAGGAAGCAGTTACCAGGCTCATTGAATGGACTGGTCATCCCCATGTCCACATCAAAAAACTATTCCGGAAACTTGACTACAAAAATCCCAAAAAAGAAAACTGGATAATTGGACAAGAAAAAATGGTGAAAGAGACAGTTTTGGTTGAAAAACACTTACTTTGAATTTTGTGAAGGCTGCCAGTTTCATGTTAAACTGTGAAATCAGTTATGAAGCCTTTGGAAATGAAAAGGAACCATTTTTGACAAGGAAACGAAGCAATCTGAGAAAATAATGGAAACTGACAAAAAATAAACAAAGAAAAGATGCGGGTTTACGCCCTGAAGA
This sequence comes from Panagrolaimus sp. JU765, assembly GCA_901765185.1. Lineage (NCBI taxonomy): Eukaryota > Metazoa > Nematoda > Chromadorea > Rhabditida > Panagrolaimidae > Panagrolaimus > Panagrolaimus sp. JU765. The sequence continues at coordinate 6,874 of CABFKL010007910.1, read as the reverse complement.
CGGGACAAGGTCGACAAAAATGTGCAAAATTATGCTTTGGAAAAAGTCAACTCGTCGTTGTCGTTGGCACTCATGATGAATGGAGCCAGACAGCTGCCGATCTCGTCCGCAATCAATGCCACGTTCAAAAACATGATCGCGGACAAATCAATTGGCCGATCGGCTCTGGATTTGCTCGTCCCACTCCTCCGATCCACGTCAATTGCCAAGTCCCGCTCAACTTTCTGATCATGCAATTTGACGGCTTAAATTTCGAAGCAAAAAACAATTGGACAAAAACTCAAAAGTTCATCAAACCAATGAAAAAATTTTTTTATCTTTTTTTCCTCCAAAAATTGTAGTGTGGACTTGGCCAAACCATTGATTTTTAAAAAAGAGTTTCCGTTTTGCGAAGTTCAGAAGTTGAAAATGGAAAAGAAGCGAGTCGCCATAATTGGAGCCGGTGCCAGTGGTTTACCTGCCATTCGACATGCCCTCCTCTACGATTTGGAACCCGTTTGCTTCGAATTGACCGACAAAATTGGCGGACTTTGGCGGTACAAGGATGGTGACCGGACAGTCAACGGAATCCCACGTTTGTTTGAGCTTTTTGGACGAAAATGAACCGTTTTCAGTTTCTTCCGTGATGAAAACGACTGTGATCAACACTTCCAAGGAAATGGGAGCATATTCGGACTTTTTGCCGGATTCTGAAGCGCCAAACTACATGCACAACCGGGAATTGTTGCATTACTTTGAATCCTACGCAGACCATTACAACTTGGCCAAGTTTATCCGGTTCAACCACCGCGTTTTGAACATTGAACGCAATTTGGACTACGAAACAACTGGAAAATGGAAAGTGACTTATTTGGACGGCGAACAAAAGGAAAAATCAGAAGTCTTCGACGGGGTTTTGCTGGCGACGGGACATCACAGTGTGCCAAATATTCCCACCCCATGGTCGGGCCAAGAACGCTTCAAAGGAAGCATCAGTCATTCTCACGATTACCACGACTTCAAAGGATTCGAAGACAAGATTGTCGCGGTTGTCGGTGTCGGCAATTCTGGCGGCGACATTGCCGTCGAACTAAGTCGTGTGGCCCGGCAAGTTTACTTGGTGACGCGCAGAGGAACTTGGTTGCGGAGAAGACTGGTCGACGGCGGTTACCCGGTCGATTTCGCCGGAAGAAGCAGACTGGTGGAAACCGTGACCAGAAAAGTTTTTTCTCTGTCGACTGCCAACAAAATCCAAGAAAAACAGTCGATGCAGTGGTTCGACCACGAAATTTACGGCCTAAAACCAAAGCATTCCATCTTGGCTGCTCATCCAACAGTCAATGACGAGCTCCCGAATCGGTTAGCCAACGGCACAGTCAAAATCCGTCCAAATATCCGAGAATTCACCGAGACGGGAATCATTTTCGAGGACGGAAGCCGAGTCGATCAAGTCGACGAGGTCATTCTTTCGACCGGTTATTCCTTTGACTTCCCGCTCGTCGAAAAGGGCAAACTGGTCCCCGTGCAGAAAAATGTGACCGACTTGTTCATGAACATGTACCCGCCACAACTCGCTGACCACAACTCCTTGATCATCCTGGGCCTGATCCAGCCTCTGGGTGCCATTATGCCCATTTCCGAGCTCCAAGCGCGCGTTTTCTTCGACGTCCTGACTGGCAACTCCAAACTGCCGGCTAAAGACGGGATGATGAAGGAGATCGCCAAACGACGGGCCATGCTGCGTGCCCGCTACGTGGACTCGCCTCGACACACCATCCAAGTCGACCACATGCCTTTCCTGGACGAGTTGGCGGAATTGATCGGCTGCAAGCCATCCTTTTCCAGGATTTTCTTCAAAGACCCAGCTTTGGCGTGGAAAATCCTTCAGATTCCAGCCATCGCTTGCACGTACCGTATCCTTGGCCCTCATCCGTGGGACGGGGCCAGAGATGCCGTTTTTGACTTGGAAAACAGATTGTTGGCCGGCATGTCTCCGACCGGCAAACCGATCATCGTCAAAAAGGAAAAAGGTTTTCCTTGGATCAAAATGACGGTTTTGATTGTCGGAACAGTTTTTGTCGTCAAAAAGTACGAAACTGAAATAGTCCATTTTGTCAAACCACAAATCAACAAATTTTTCGCTTTTTAGTTTGACTAAAAATAAAATGTTTGAATTGTTTGAAAGAAGCAGCGTCATCGTCTCAAAAAACCAGATAAGAATGTCCTCCGTTGTGAAAGCATCAAAGAGCTCCTTTTTGAGGTTAAATAAGCTCTTCCTTTGTCGGTTGTGCAGGATTTCCAAGAAATTAGCATGCCAACGTCCTCTTTGCCAATGGATTCGGATTTGGCCAGTTTGCTGTCATCCAGATTATCGATGACGGCATCCGAAGGCTCCAGTTCCGATGTCCAGTCCTTCATTTTGCCGGATTTGGACCCGAAACTCAAGTTCCAAGTTGATCGGCCGGTTTTCAACCAGGAAACGTTGGATGCCAAGTTTGAACACACGCCGTCCGGATGGGATTCGTTCAATCTGAAAATGCCAAAGTTCAAATGGAAACGAACCCGAGAATTTGTCAAAAGTTTGTTTCCGCCGATTTCGTGGATTCCAGAATACGAAAAAGGCTGGATTCTGAAGGATGTGCTGGTCGGGTTGACCATCTCCGTTTTGTCCATTCCTCAAGGTAAATTCAGTTGTCAGATTTGTTCTAAAACAGAGTTTCAGCGATGGCATATGCCACATTGGCCAACATTGCTCCGGTTATTGGACTTTACACGTCGCTGTTCCCGACAATTTTGTACGCGTTTTTAGGAACGTCAAAACACATTGTTTTTGGCATGTTTGCGGTGCCAGCTTTGATGGTTGGTGCCATTGTCGAAGATTTGAACCCAGAAAACGCCACAACTGATCCGGATGTCCACATGGAGGAATCCGTCGCCATCTGCGCCACCATCACTTTTTGTTTGGGAATCATCTTCGTTTGTCTTTCCAAGTCATCCACGAGCAAAGCTTGTTTCAGGTTGTGATGGCACTTTTGCAGCTGCACACTTTGACGTCGTATCTGTCGGACAGTCTTGTTTCGGGTTTCACAACGGCTGCTTCGATGCACGTTTTGTCGTCCCAAATCCCGAAGCTGTTCGCCGTCAAAGTTGACCGACACGAAGGCCTTTTCCGCCTTGGATGGGTGAGTTTTTGTTTTTGAGGGCAAAGAAACCTGCTTTCAGATTGTCAAAGACGTGGTGGTCAACATTACCTCGACAAATGTGCCAGATTTGATCATTTCCGTAATTTGCATCGCCGTTTTGATGCTGGGCCGCTACTTGATCAACCCAAAAATTGTGCCAAAAATCAAAACACCGATTCCATTCGAATTGCTCATTGTTTGTTGTCTTTCCATTCTTGTAATCGCTCATTTTCCAGGTGATTGCTTCAACAGCCTGTTCGTACTTCTTCCATTTTGAAAAAGACTACAATGTTCGAGTCGTGGCAAAAATTCCAACCGGTTTTCCAACACCAAAACTTCCAGAATTGTGGCGAATTCCGATTGTTCTACCCAGAGCAGCTCCAATTGCCGTGGTCATTTTTGGCATCACAGTGTCCGTTGGGAAGTTGTTCGCCAAGAAGCACGACTACAAGTACAGCGCCGCCCAGGATCTGCGTGCCATTGGCTGCATTCACTTGCTGGTCAGCTTCCTCCAATGCCATCCGGGATCAGGATCCTTGACTCGCGGAAGTCTGGCGTCTGCTTGTGGTGCCAAATCACAGGTGACAGCTGTGGTGTCCGCTTTGGTGACGCTTGTCGTCGTTTTGTGGCTGGGACCGCTGTTGTACCATCTGCCAATCAGCGTGTTGGCCTGCATCATCTTTGTGGCGCTGCAAGGCATGTTTACCCAATTCAAAGTCTTACCAAACCTGTGGAGGATATCAAAAATCGACTTTGTAAGTTTTTTCACGGTTTTTCTCAACCAATTTTTCAGCTGATTTGGTTTGTGGCGTTTTTGTCGACGTTTTTATGGGACGTTTCGCAAGGACTTTTGACCGCCGTTGGATTCTCGCTTTTCACCATCATCTTGAGGACTCAAATCCCGAAAACAGTTTGGATTGGACGATTGCCAGGAACTGAACTTTACCGCGACCTGAAAAAGTATGGTCAAATCGAATCAGTGCCAAAAATCATGCTTCTCCGTTTCGACGCGCCACTTCTCTTTGTCAACTGTGAAAGGTTCGTCGAAAACACTGTCACGTTGATCACGGAAAGTCATGAAGAATCAAAAAAAGAAAACAAAACGGAAATGGTCGAAAGTCAAAAAACAGAAAACGAAACACGGCAGTTTTTGATTTTGGACGCGTCGAGTGTGGCACAAATCGACCAAATGGGCGTCGAAGCCATCAAAGAACTCCACAACAAAACCAAAAAAATGGGAATAACCTTGTTGATTGCTGCGCCAAAATGTGAGTTTTCTGGATCCAACCTTGGCCAACAAAACTTTTCAGCGCCAGTTCGGGACCTGTTCGCCGCCTGCAAACTCTTTGAAGAAATTCCAAAATCAAGATTTTTTCCTACAGTTCATGACGCCGTTTTATTTGTTCAAAATATTTGAAATAAAATCACGTTTTTCACCCCAAAAAACAAAACAG
>CABFKL010007869.1:392112-410273 GCA_901765185.1 Panagrolaimus sp. JU765 | reverse complement strand
GAACCCTTAAAGGACCGGTTCTGGAACCGGAACCGGATAAACACTGGTTGGTCACGTAGACCAAGATGGCATGAGTCAACTTGTTGGGTTGAAAAAAATCAACCGAAAATTTGACAGTTATGTTGTTTATGCTACCAGACAAAATCCACAATCCGCAGAACAGTTTATTAATTGCCTCCACATAATTTGAAGCTTAGTTTGGATTTTATATATTTTTTACCAGGAAAAAGCGGATAATAGTTTGCCGAGACTGGAATTATGCAAAATTGAAGCCTTTCATAATGCCATTGAAATAATAGTCAATATTAATTTGACATTAAACTCATTCCAATCGTTTTGTTTATAATTTTTAACTATTTTATTTTCTCAGTTTTTAGAATCTCAAATGTTTTTTAATTCCGCAATTTGTTGTTTTTGAAAAACTTAATAATTTTATCATTAAAATTGTTGACAATCTTTTTTGGAAAAAAAAAATAACGTGATAAACCACAATCATTGTGCCACAATGGTTCCAGAACAAAATTCGTTTTGCTTGTTTATTTTTTAAATTTCACACTTTTTGTGGAAAAGACGTGTTAGTCTGGATGTCATCCCAAATCCTTATTTAATGTTTTTTAAAGAACGTTTAGATATTACTTCTTATATAAACACATAAGAAGGCGGAAAAAAATTTCTTTGAATTGTTTTTAAATTGTTTTTTGTGGAGTTTTTTTGCTTCAGGCAAATATTTGCCAGTTGACTTGACTTATGAGGTCATTTATGGAAGAATGCACGGAATTTCAGTAGAATTCATTTTTTCATTTTTCCAGTTTTTTTAAATGTTTATTGAATTGTTTGAATAAATTTTCAATTTCAATCGACATTTTTTTAGTTTTTATGTCATTCAGAATTTATCACCCAACTTTTTACGTTGAATTTTTTTAAATTTTGTTTGTCCAGATGTTATCAAGCATCATTTCAGTTTTCATATCCAGCATTTTTTGTAAATTCAATTGTTTAATATGCAAAGTAGGCGTTAAAATCGTAACTAAGGATATATGGATTTTATTCACAATTTTGTAGTTTCAAACATTATTTTGCAATTAAAATTAACTTGATTTTGAACTGTTCAATTTTTGAGTTCATTTTTTTTTAAATTCTGATTTCATTTCAAAAATCATTGATCAAACAAAAAATAATTTTTATAGTAAACATTCTAGATTTAGACGAAAAAAACAGGAAAAGTAATTAATTTGTGAAAGTAATTACCGATTTAAAATTTAATCTCGTAATTTTTTCAACAACATGATTCATAAAAATCATGTTTTTTTCTTGAGGGATTATTTGTCATTTTACCATTTTTTTCTTGGCATTTTTTTAAAAAAATGATGAATTTTTGTTGGAATGTTTTAGTTGTGATTAAAATTTTGAAAAAAAACATGGCGTTTGGTTGATTTTCAACTCCAGATGGTAACAAATAAATGTCTGGTGTCAAGTGTTTCATATAATTCTATCAATTTCTTTGAAATACAGTTGATTTGGACATTTGATCGTTTTTTTAATTTAAAATAAAAACGTCTGTCAAAATTACAAACATTGACAGGCATTTTTCTTTAGTTTTACGTTCAAAAGAAGATTGATATTTTAAAAAAAAAGACTAATCTTTGTTTTAAAATTAATGGATTTTTTTTTCTTGATTTATTTCTCTCGAAATTTTTGCATGAGATTAATTGATGAATATGAAACATTCACAATTCTAAAATTGAAAACCACCTGCAGTTTTTTTTCTTGATTATTGGACTCCCACGTCTTTTTATAAAAACTTTTTTTTTTCAAATATTATTCGAACATTTTTAAGTTTTAGTTGCTTTTAGCGATATAAAATTAGCTCAGAGTGGCAAATTATAAAAAAAAATATTGTTTACTTTAGGATATTTTTCAGAAAGATGAAAAAAAAAGTATTGGAACCCAAGTACGTCTTCAAGTTGACAATTTCCTAATGGCTTTTCTTTGCCAGTTTTATGAACCAAAACTTCTAAAAAAGAATTTTTTTTTCTCTTCAAACTAACTTTTTTAAAATAAGCCAAGAAAGCTGTTGGTCTTACAATTTTTTTAAGACTTGCTTTTTGTCATTTCCGATTAGTTTTTGAAAAACAAAAATTGTTTTTTCTGATTAAATTAAACAATTTTTTTATTCCACTAAAAAGAAAAGCTTTTTCAACATTTTTACCTGTGGTTTTTGAAGCTTGTGGTAGTGTTAGAATAAATTTAATTTTTGCCCCAAAATTTTTTGTCCCAACTCAATTGAAGTTTTCTACCAGTTATACTTTTTTTCCTAGATTATTATTTTGTTATTTATTTTATCTTGTTTATTTGGTCCAAAATTTTGAGAAAATATGGTAGTTTTGAAATTTTTAAGGAAAACTTGAAAGAAAAGTTTGTGCCTCCTCCTTTTTTTTTTGACGTTATCACTTTTTCATCTTTAATTAAAACTTAGTATTTTTTTTTCAGAACAGTGCATCTAGTTTAATTTTGTGAACTATGAGCGTAAAAATTTGAAAGGTTAAAAAATCAAATAAATGATGTCTGTTCCAACAATTGCCAATTTGGAAGATTGTTCTGCAACTGGTCATGGAACATTTAAATGTTTAGATTTTCCTAAAGAAATTGCTATTCGTAATGTTTATCCACCAATTCAAGAACTTCAACCAAGAGTTTTAACAGTTGTTATAATTTTTGTCATATGTTTCATTGTTGGAATTTGTGGAAATGCATCTGTTTGGACAATAATTCGTGGAATTTTAAATGAAAGAAAAAGTTGTCGTGTTGCCAATCGAAAAAATCGTGATAATGCCATTTTGTACATTTTGGCATTATGTCTTGTCGATTTTTTAATGTCATTGTCTTTACCACCTGCCATTTTGGTTAGTGAATTTTTTGTTTTAATTCAATGAAATATTACAAACACTTTTTTTTCATTTTCAGGATAATGTAATTGGTTTTTGGATGTTTGGCACTTTTATTTGTAAACTTCATCATGTTTGTGGTTCAGTAGGAAGAATAGTCTCAACATTTCTCATAACAGCTATGAGCTTTGATCGATACATGGCAATTTGTCATCCATATAAACAATGGTACCGTTCAAAAAAGTTTGTTATTTCCGCAATTGTCACGTTATGGTCTGTGGCTTTTATTCTTTTACTTCCGATGCTTGTTTATGCCAAAGCCAATGAATTACTTTTACATCAACTTCATCATAATGATGAAGATTCACCGATTGAAAATATTACACGTGTTCGGGTGTACAAATGTTCAGATATGATGCCACCTTACGTTTTCTTATGGTTTACGTCAAGGTATGTCAAAAATAAACGTGATAATTTTTAACGTTATATTTTCAGCACTTTCTTATTGGGTTTTATCGTGCCATTGCTTCTTATCATTTACTTTAATTCTAGGCTTATTCGAAAATTATATCGACATACCAAGTTTGCATAAACTTCATTTTTTTCTTTTACAAAATTCATTTTCAGAGTTCTTCCAAGAAGTGGAATTCCATTACGAAGAATTTCCATATATACAATATTAATTGCTGTTGTGTATTTTGTTTGTTGGACACCTTATTGGTGTTCTGTTCTTTATGCCATTTATATGAGTTTATTTTCTGAAAAACATGAACAAGCAAGTGAACAATTACTTTTTGTCATTTATTGTGTACATTTACTTCCTTACTTTGGTTCAGCAAGCAATTGGATTCTCTATGGATTACTAAATACCCAATTACAAATGAAACATGAAAATTCTACAGATGAACATTTGAGTATGATGACAGTAACAAACACAAATTGTGGAAATGGAAGACATTCAATGACAGAAAATCAACATACAAATTAAGTATTGATTATTTCAACAAGTTTAATTAAACTTTTCTTTTTTCAGAGCAGACAAGCAAAATTTTGTATTTGATGCATTAAAATGCAAAAATGGGCCAAGCATTAGGCCGGAACATCTTTTACGTCGAAATTCTTTGACAAACGACGTAAATGAACCCAAAACTGAACTTTGAATTCTAAGAAAAAAAACAATCATGGCAATTTAATTGGTTTTTTTTTATTTTTTTTTTGTATTTGTTTTTAAAATTTTTACGCTTGAAATTTGGTAAAAATCTTTGAATTTTTTTAGTGGACAATTTGAACAAAAAACAAAAAAAAATTTTTTTTTGGCGCCAAGGTTTGGAAGGTTTTAATCGCATAAGAATTTTCTTGGAGAAGGATCAGGCGTCAAAATTGTAGTTATCTTATCAATAATAACACGTTGATCAATATGAAAAAAGCATAAAATTGTTGGAATCAAATGTTTGCATTTCGTTTTCCTTGGAATTTTGCTTTCAAATGATTTTGGGAACACCTTTTGCATTTTTTTTTTTCAAACATAATATTGACAATCTTCACTTGTAAAACATCAATCAACTCCAAAATAAATTCTATTCTTGAATTAAAAGATTCAATTTTAGTTTCAAATTAATTCTTCATTGTTTTGGAACTCAGGTTGAAAGAAAAAGGGCGCAACAACCAACCATCAAAAAAAATTTCTTATCTTTTTTTCAAGATAGTTTACGTTGTTTATGGATGCTTCAAGCAAAGAAAGTGATTTGCAGACATTTTATTCTCAAGCTTCCTTCTATCGTCGTAACGAGAATGTTTGAGCTTTTCATTGTTTTTTAAATGAGGAAATAATGATTTTTATAGGAAAAACAATTTGTTATTGACACTTTAGACAAGCAGATCGAAGTTACAAAAGAAGATTGTGAAAAATTGGAAAAAACAATCACAAATTTTGAAAATCAAGTAAGTTGACGTCCGGTAAAGTTTAAAAATCAATATTTTTTAGGATCAATCGATAACAACTCAATTGAACAAAAAAAGAAGAAATTTAGGAGATTTATATGTAAAAAAACTTTTATTGACTTCAGAAGTGAGCTTTTTTTTGGTGAAAGCAATTAAAATTGTTTATTTTTCAGGAAGCACCATTTACCGCTTTTTATAGCACGTTTAGACCTTTTTTCGAGAAATCTGATACAACAACCGGAACAACTTCTAAAATGGAATCAAAAGAAAAGCACGAAAATCCAAACAATCAAACCAACGTTGAAAATTCAGAAATTTCCGCAAAAGACAATGAATTTTATGAAGAAAATCCTCCAGGAAATCCTCAAACAATTGATCAACCAGAAATTGAACCAGTTGAAACAGAACCAGTGGAAACAGAACCAGTGGAAACAGAAACCGTTCAAACAACTTTAGACGAACAACTTAGCAATGCAGCAGATTCCATTGTTGAACAAGTTTTCCAAGAACATGCTTTCGAACATTTACGTTCTGACACCAACTTGAAAAGAACTCCAGAAATGGAAACTTTATATGAACCTGGATTGGAAAATTTGGACATTGAAACCGAACCACAACCAAGATCATCATCTTCACCTCATTTTGAAACGTTTTACAATGATTCAGTTGATCCAAGATTTGAAATGATTTCTCCAACACAAGAAAACGAGCACGCAAATTTGCATGAACTCCATGGCAATCTTATTCAAGCTGTCGATGACAGCATCCAAATTTTATCAAAAGCTGTTGAAACAGCAAATGAGCAGCCTACAAGTAATGAACCAACAATTTGGCGTCAAGTTCTTGTTAGCCAACCTTTACGACCACCGATTCCAGTTGTTGAGATTGATGAATGTCCAGAGCCAGATCCTGATAACGATGAATATGTTATTTATGAAGATCCCGCAAAATCTGCTAAAGTTTCTGAAACAAACCAAGTTGAATTTGAAAACAAAGAAAAGAACTCATTAGTTGAGACAGAAATTAAACCAGAAACAACAGTTTTGCAAGAAAGTGGTTTCAACGAATCAACTGAGCAGGAAGTTCATGTTACTGAATCTGTACCCTCACCTATAACTGATGTTGAAGTTATTGAATATCAGGAATCTGCCCCTGACAATCAAGAACATGTTATTCAAGAAGTTGATGCTCATGGAAACAGCGCAGATTCAGAAGAAGAGAAAGAGGATCAAAAAACTGCTGACATTGAAAAACAAAATGAGCCAGAAGAAACAACAATTTTAGAAACAGAGAGTATCACAGAATCTTCTGCAACTCCTCAACCATCAATTTGGCATCAAGTCCATGTTAGTCAGCCTCCACGTCCTTTTGTCTCGGAAACAGAAGCCTATGAAAATCCACAATCTACTGATGAACAGGAGCATCTGCAAGAAACTACGGAAGTTGAAGAAATCCAACAAAATGAACCAGCGCCTTCACATGAAAAAATTCAACCAACTATTTGGTTTAAAACACATGTGAGTCAGCCCGAACGCCACATTTCGACTAAAGATGACTCAGAAATTCAACAAGTGACACAACAAGAACCACAATTGATATCGAACATCGATGCAGAGCATTCAAGTGAAGAATCAACTCCAAACAGTTCGTTGGATGAACCAAACGTGGAAGAAAAACTCAAGAGTCAATTAGCTTCATTAATTGAATCACGTGAAAGTGAACGACATGGTCAAATCTTGGAAGAAAACAAAGTACAACCGCCAGAGTCATCACCGCCAGTATCACCTATTGATCATTCGTCAAAAGCGGAAGAATCAGAAGAAGAAGAAGAATGGGTTCATGAACCTGAAGAAACAATCTACCATTCAATACCAATTAGTCAGTTGCAAGAAAAATTAGTTTGGCGACAAATTCATGTCGAACAACCGCAACGAAATTTTGAATCTCATAATATTCATCAGAATCAAGAATCTGAAAAGTCAGAACCAAATTGGAAAATTACACATGTTAGCCAATATGATCGACCGACTGTAGCAGAACCTGAATCAACTTGGCATCAAGTTCACGTGAATAAACATGAACGATCTGATGTCATCCAACCTAAACAAGAATTTGGCAAGCAAGAAACAATTTTGAAGCATTCCATATATAATAAATATGAAACCGAAAACAAATCAAAATCAACAACTGTCCGTCAAGGAATTGGTTATGGATGGTTCAAAGAACTTGAACAAGAAGTTATCGCAGAAGAAAACGTAGAAAACAAAAACAATGTTCGTTCATCTGCTATGAATGCTTGGCGTTCTCCTGATCATCCAAAGTCATTTGCTCCAAATTTAACGGAAGAACATCAAGCGGATAAAAGTATCAATCAACATTTTCAGTCTAATGTTGCTACAGAAATCGAGCCTGAGCAAAAAAGTTCGCCAACAAAGGCAAATGCCAGCGATGAAGAATACGAGATGGTTCCTCACGTCTATCACTATGTCCAAAGCAATATTGTGGATCCTGACGATGATGGCAAAGTTTATACTCATGATATTCGAGAAGTAACTTTGAAAATCCAGGATCCAATCGTTGAAAAAACTCCAAGTGGAAAAGAATCCCGTGTTGATGTTGACATGAAAATTATCATGAGCAAAGATGCAAAAGTGGAACGCAACGCTGCCGTATCACAAAATGAATATATTCGATTACCAAAAGCTACAAGTATTCCTGAGCCAACATCAGAACATCATCATGAAGCAAAAATTGTTCCTCAAGAACCACCACAATATGAAACACGACGGACAGAAACATCACAAAAACCGCAAAAAGTCTTTAATCGATACGAGGATGATGATATTCAAATTGAAAAACCACAACCTGGTCCAAATCAAAAAATCAAAGTGACCTATGGCTCAGGATATGATTATTTCAAAGAAATTGAAAAATCAACAATTAAAGATGAGGAAAGAATAAGCCCAATAGCATCAGTAAGAGCTTCAACTGATAGAGGATGGCAATCTCCCGAGGCTGAAGAAACTACCACTCCAGCACCACGTTTTGATATTGTTTATTCACCTGAAAAACCAAAACCATGGGGAATAACGCCTGAATGCAGGATGCAGCAAACAATTATTGATGAAAAACAAAAAATCCCCAGTCCAACAAAAGATGAATCATCATTGGCTTTCCAAACACAAAAATTCGCTTTGATGGAAATTGAGACAACAGAAGCTCGAAGTTCTCCCAAATCCATCATTAAAGAAAGAATATCTCCATCAGCTGATTTGCGACATTCTCCATTATCTGAACAACTCACGCCTTCAAAATCCGCGAAATCTGTAAGATTCAACGACTCAACAATGGTCAAAGAAATTTTCCAAGTGACTGAAAAGCATTCTGAAGACCAAACAGAAACTGTTGATCAATTTGCTGCAGTTAAAATAACAAGAAATCAAATGTCAAAGTCAGCTCTTCCTAGCACTCCTCCACCACCATGGTCGCCGAATGTTTGGAAACAAAACCAAACTGCTTTTGAACCAAGAAAAGAATATCAAACGCCGGAGTGGGTCAAGTACGTAACTCCCGCCAAAAATGACAAATCTCCAGATCAAGTAGATTTTGAAGGACAAGCTTTACCACATCGCCGTTATGAACCTCAAAGCAACTACGTCCCAAGAAGAATTGATGCTAAAAATGAGAAAGTTCCAAATTGGAGATCAAGCAAAGATGACGAAAGTAGCGGAGATCATCCTCATCACGTCGACATTGCGGACATTGATGTTCATGAACAGTTAGCTTTACAAGAACAACAAAAACAACAAGAAATTAAAGAGAAAAAACAATCAGTTGTGATTACCAAAAAAACTGGAACAATTTATCAACAATACACCTCAAATCTTGAATCAGAAAAATCTGAGGAAGTCAAAAAATCAGTCAATGAAACTCCAGAACAACAACTTATTCAAATCAAAATTCCAAGAAGTCCTGTCACACCAACGCCACCATCGACTCCAACAACAATTGAACCAATTCCAGCACCAAAAATGTCCCGCTCAGTTTTTAAACAATTGGAAAAAACAATTGCCCAAGAAGAAATTCAAAAAACTGCTCAACATCAAAAAGAAAAAGAAAAATTGGAAGAAAAAAAGAAAATAACTGAAGAAAGTTTAATTTATCCTGGCAGAAGACCAAAAGGTGGCGTATCATTTTACGAAACTGATACCACAGAAACTGTTGTAAAAACCAAACCTCATGAAAGAAAATATTTTATTCAACCCACGGTTGAACCAAAAAAAGTTACATTTACAAGATTAGTTATGCCACGAGAAACCAGCAATGACCAGTTGAAAAAAGCGGAAGTGGAGAAGATTGAGTTTTCCGGAACATCGTCAACTCAGTGAGTTTTTTGAGTTTGTTTTTAAATATGTTAATCTTATTTCCAACTTGTTGCAATTTTTAAATTCTTTTACTCCAAAAAGACAGCAAAATCATAATTTTACAAGAAGAATTCTATTAGAATTTCAATTTTTCTTCCGCTTTGATTTTATCTTGGACAAATGATACAAAGCCAAAAAGGCGGTCCTAATAGTGGTGTATGTCTGTGTGCCACATTGACTAGCCGACGGTCTAATATCGAGCTACCAAAGGCAATGAGAATTTAAAACAGAAAAAAAGGGGTCAGATAGTTGGTGCTAGTTGCTAACTCTTTTTTGGCATTGCGGCAAAGTGGCGTTTTATGCTGCACGCACCATCGTTGTGGGTTTTCTTTTCAAGTCTTTGGGGTAAAAGCAAAATGAAACTGCTTTTTGCAGCCCAAAAAGCCAGTCAAACCATTTTTGGCGCCTTTAAAAAAAAAAGACAACAAATTTTAACAAAATGAAATTCTTTTTTAGTTTCAATATTTCATTTTAAGCTCTTCTTTTCAAAATGCGTGCAAAGTTTTATTGTTGATTTTTTACAAAGCCATTTTTTTTCTGCTGCTTTTCTTTTGGATTTTTAAACATGAAAAAAAAAATTTTCAAAATTTTTTTTGCATTTTTTTAAAACAATTTTTTTTATGGAAAAAATTTTTCTTCCACTAAATTTTTGTGGGGCAACTGGAAAAAAATGGCCATGATTTCATTTAACCAAAGATCACAATTTATCCTTTTTGCAAAATTAATTTTTTTTTTGACCATTTTTATTGATTTGAAATTTTTCTTTTTTTATTTTCAATTTGAACATTTTTTTTTCTAGAATATTCATTAAAGAATTTTTAATTAAGCAAAAAAAAAAAAGAAAAATCTATTTTGGATTCGCCAAAAATTTTGAAAGAAAAAAAAATTGGTTTGAAAAATTCAAAAATTTTTGTTTTTGAATAATTTTGTTTTTCATTTTTTTCTCAGGTGCGCATGGAAAAAATGTGCGGCCCCTTTTTTCTCGATCAATCGATCCTGACGAAAAAAAGGACAGCAACAACTTTCTCGGTTGTCAACAATTTGGATGCATTTATTCGAGTAAAAAGCCGTCTGTCATTTAAATTGTTTTGTTGTTTTTTTTAACTTGAAAATTTCAAACATATTGTGTTTCAACAGCTTATTTTTTTATAAATTAGAAGCTTTTTTTTCCAAATGTTCAAAAAAGCGAAATAATTTTGGTTGCTTTTTATTTTTTCCGGACCATCTGGGTTTTTTTAATTCTTAGCTTTTGTTTTGACCTCGTTATCCCCTTTCAAATCCGTTCATCTTAAAAACTTTGATGTTTATGGCCAACTGTTTTTGCGTTTTTTGAGATTTTAATTTTTATTGCTTTTTTATCAGTGTTTTTTTTCAACTTGAAAGAATTTTTTAGTACTGGTTTTGAGAGCTTCCATCAATCCTCAATAACAACAAACACTGCCAAATATTCCAATTTTGAAAGACCGGAATATTCTAAAAGCTTGAAATTTGAGTCATTAGACCAAAACGTTGAAGATTTTCGATTGTCAAAAACATTTACACATTTTAACGAAGCTTCAAAAGAACGTCAAGAACTTGCTAAAAAGAAATTATTTGAACGTGAAGAATCTTTTGATAAATCTGTTCCTATATTTGTTAAACCACCAACACCAGCAAGATCAAAATATCAACGATTTCAAACTAAAGAAGAACCAAAATTATTTGAATCTGAATTTATTTTCAAATATTTGTTACATCCAAAACTTAGCTCATCTAAAAAACAATATAAAATCATGCCAGAATTAGAAGATGGTTTTGTGGATTTGAATGTTAATGGTTATTTGAAGGAATCTGAAAGTGATTTTCTCAACAAATGGGATCCAAATGAACTTTTACATTCATTGTACAAAGTTGATTATTCACCAAGAATTGAACAAAAAAGAAGTAAATTCAGAAATATGGAAGGTCATTTAGAAATTCCAAATGATGAAATTACAGTTCCAGAAGTTGAAAAAGAATGGAAAAAAGTTTATTTCAGAACAAAAGATAGTCGATTACAATGGTTTGCTGTAAGTTGTTTTTCCCTTTTTCCTCCCCCTTTTCCCTCCCCCCTCTCCCTCCCCTCCCTTCTCCCTCCTTTTTGTCCCTTTCCCCCCTCCTCTTTTTTATTGTTTTGACTTATTTTTTACAGTCCAAATATGCTGATGAACATCCAATTGGTGACATTTCTTTGTGTGATGCAGAAATTATTCCAAATCGTGAAGATTTTACGATAACTGTAATTGCTAAAGCAGAACCAGCAAAAACTAAAATTATTGTTCGTGTTCCATCACAATTATTTGAAAAATGGCGACAAGCACTTTTAAGTCATCGTGATTCTAATATTTTGGATGCATATGTTCAACCAATTCCACCACCAATTCCACATTTTACAGAAAAAATTTTATTAGTTGAATTTGGTACATGTTCAGTTAGAGGTGGATTATTAACAAATAAACCATCATTACCACAATCATTTTTTCCTGCTATTGCATGTGTTACAGAAGATAATGATGTATTTGTTGGTTATGATGCATTAAAACCAAATGTACGACATAATGGAACACTTTGTCGTCCAATTGATTCAGCTGATAATTCATATGAACGTTATAAACTTAACAAAGATGTTTTTAATGCATGTTTGGATAAAGTTATTCGTGATCTTGGAAGTCGTCCAGAAAATTATACAGTTTTATTATCCATTCCACAAAATATTCCAAATGTTTTCATATCTCAACTTCTTAATATTTTATTATTGGAACAAAAATTCAAGGCAAGTTTGTTTACATATGAATTGTATATAAACTTTTTCATAATCATCTATTTTAGGCAGCAAGCATTGCAAGACAACCAAGCTTAATTCTTTATTCTTATGATGTTACAACAGGAATTGTTGTTGATATTGGAGAACGATTAAGTATTGTTCCAGTTATTGATGAATACATTGTTGAAGATGCTATTGTATCATTACCATTTGGAGCTCAACAAATTCGTGATAATCTTAGAAAAGATTTAAAAGATAAAAATAATGGTTTATATTCATATCAATCATCAGTTGAACATACCTTATTACGATATGTTGTTGAACATGGTTGTTATGTTGCAGCAGATTTTGATGAAGAACAAAAAACTGAAACTGTTGTTGATTATACTGGATTTCATTTACCTGCTAATGTTGAGCAGAAAGTCGTGGTAAGACATGCAGGGGTTTAATTGTGTTTAATTGTTGTTTTTAGATTGATGAATCCAGATTCCATGCAACAGAAGGATTATTTAATCCTGCCAAATGGGGTTTAGAAATGAAAGGACTTCATCAACTTATCCATGATGCCATTCAATCATCGCCAATTGATAGCAGAAGAACACTTTACAAGTTTGTTTTCATTCATCCATCATTTTGCATTTCCCAAATTTTTTCAGGAACATTTACTTGAGTGGTGGAACATCTCTTCTTCATGGTATGGCTGAAAGAATTGAAAATGAAATAGCAAAATTAGTACCAGGAACAATTCAAGTCAAAGTTCATATGTCACCTTGGCGATATCATGCAGCTTATCTTGGAGCTCAAGTAATTGCTTCAGGAAAACTTTTCAACAAATGTTGTGCAACCAAAACAAATTTGTCAGAATATTTAAAGGCGTTTGAAACAAGTGCCTATGCTAACGGAAATTAATCATTTTTTGTGATTATCTTTGCCCGTTTTTTTTAGTCAAGTCACTACAATTTGCAGTTTTTAAAAATTTACTTTTTGATTACGGATTGATTATTTGTTTCATTTTTGAATGCTTTACAGCAAAAACATATTTTTAGCTTAAATTGCCTTCAAATAAAGTTTTTATAATCATTTTTTCAATATCCTTTTTTTCGGAATCTTTTGGCGCTGAACTGATGATTGAACAATTACTTTGTATTATGACTTTATTTGGGGGAAGGGGGGAATCAGATGGATTCTCTCACCATTTTTTCGTTTCATGTTTTTTTTGGGATGGAAAGAATTCCCATGAAATATTATATGATTCAAATTCATTCAAAAGAGATTGGATAGTGTGGGTTAAAAGTTGAAAAATATTGGATATCAACACTGTTTCATTGATAGTGTTCACAGTAACTTTATTTTTCCTGATTTCTTAAACATCATTCATTATAGTTTTTACATATTTTTAACCCCGCCCATAATTCGCATTTTAAACCAACTCATTTTATTTTTATTTTTTTGTTGACCACTGTTCTTGCACTTTTTGTGTGAACAAGGCTGTAATTTTATGGGGGGAAGGGAGAGGGGCGGTGGGATGGAGAGGGATCAGGTGGAGGGCTTACTTCCTTTTGGTTTTTCTGAATAAATTTAAGGAAAAACTGCCCTGCCTCCCCTCTTTCCCCCTTGAAAAAGTTGAAGTTACGGCCCTGAATGCCATGAATTTTTTTGTTTCATGTTTTTGGGGAATGGAAAGAATTCTCATGAAATAGTATATGATTCAAATTCAATCGGACAAGATTGGATAGTGTTAATTAAAATTTGAAAAATATTGGATATCAACACTGTTTTCTTGATAGTGTTCAGTAATTTTACTAATTTTTTAAACATCATTCATCATTATTTTTCCTTATGTTTAATTTTGCCCTTAATTTGTATTTCAAGTTAGCCTACCCCCCCCCCGAAAAAGTTCAAGTTATGGCTTGTATATTTTATTTTGTTTTAGATCAGCTAACGGTTTCAGCTTGAATAGATACATTCCCCCAATCAGTAATAAAAGTATTCAAGCGCAATTTTGTTAAGAAATTTTTTTATGCTTTGAATACATGTGGGTTGTAAAAATTGATAAAAAAAAAAGCAACAAAGGGACTAATCATTTTATCACCGCTGCTTTTAAAAATAAAGAAGACAATACTGACGATAAAAAAATTTAATAGAAAAATTAGGGCCAAAAGCAGATTATGCAAATTAAAGGTATTACGGCATTTCAGGGCTGCAACTTTAACTTCTGGTCAAGGGGGGGGGGGGTAAACACAAAGGGGGAGTACAGGATTTTTTCATTATGCTTCCGAATTTTGGGGGGGGGGGTACATAGCTACTCTCCCTTCTCTCCAAGTTGCGGCTCTGCCAAATTTTACCTTATTCCTTTTGATCTAAACCCATTCAACCATTGCACTTGGCCAAAACCAATTTTGTTAAATTGCATTTGATCAATAAAATACAATTTGTTTAGAACTATGGCAACACTGTTTTTGATTCATTTTGAAATTAAAATCATTTCTAATTTTGTTCAAGATTCATGTAGAATCAACATTTGATTGATCAAAAGAGGCATTATCGGAAATAAAAAAATAAATTTCCTAATCTTCATGGAAACAATCCTTTTTTTCAGTCGGGTTTTGTCTTTTTACCTGGTACGCCCCATTAGTTAAGATAAGTTTTTAATGATTAAAACAAGAAGTTCATTCAATTTTTGAAACAATGTGGAAAAGTGTAATTTTTTTCTTTCTGATTATTACTTTTTGTTTTGCAAAAGTCTCCATTTCTGATTTTTTCCCATTTGGCCCTTCGAATGGCGATCAACAGTTACCACCAATTGATGATGATTCCAGTCCCGCGCAAAACTTGAGCATCACTTTTCCCTTTTTTGGGATCAGAACAAATAAACTTTATGTCAACGACAATGGAGCGATTAGTTTCATGAATCCTATCACACAATTTACTCCAGAGTGTAAACCTGTTGGAGCTAATTACAGCATGATTCAACCCTTTTGGTGAGTTTTTGAAAAATATCACAATCATTCGAGTATTTTTTAGGGCTGATGTATTTTTGATGAACGATACTTCTAACGCCATTTATTACCGTCAAACAACTGATTACAAAGTTTTAAATCAATTCCAACAACAACTTTACAAAGTTTTTCCTAATTTGACTGGAACTCCGATAACATGGGCATTCATTACCACTTGGTACAATGTCACGTACTATGGTGCCTCAGGTTCTGGCCCTTCAGATCAAGCAAAACGAAATACTTTCCAATGTGCACTTGGAAGCAACGGCGTTAATTCTTTTGCCATTTTTTATTACAATCAAATCCAATGGATTAAAGGAGATGCATCCAGAAATACAGCAGCCCAAGTTGGGTTTGATTCAGGTGATGGAACAAACCGGTATATGTTGGATGTTTCTTGCACTGATGACGTGATTGACGTCGCGGATATGTCGAACGTCGGGCCAGCTGGTGTTTTCATTTTCCGCATTGATTCGGCAAACATTCAAACTGGCAGTACTATCACTGCTTTGCCTACCACCAGAAGACGCACCACAACAGAATCGACAACAAATACTTTGCCTACAACACAATACCAAACAACAACAAATTATCAACCGACAACGTCTTCAAGTGCTCCAATCAATCCTCTTTCTAATGCAATTGGAAATCCGTGTTCAACAAATATAGCCAATGCTTGGCTTGATATTGTTTTACTGATTGACGTTTCCAATTCAATGAAATCGACCGATTTAAACAAATATCTCAATACTATAAGTCAAATATTCGATGATTTTTTCATTGGTCAAGACCCGCAACATTGTAGGTTTTTTTTTAAAATGATGATGCACTTTAATTGTTGAAACATTTATTTCAGCTACAAGAGTGAGCGTTATTGCATTTGACACTGATGTACAGGTCGTATACGATCTCAACAGTAACACAAACAATGATGATCTGAGAACCAAGATTAATGCTGTGTCACAATACCAAACCAATAAACGCGAAACAAATGTTGTCAAAGCTTTCCAAAAAGCTCAAGATATTTTTAATGAACAAGGAAGTTATCGAGCTCAAGCAATGTAAAATTTTTTTTTTCATTTTTGGCCATTGTTCCATTTTTTCAGAATTCTTGGTGCAGCTGCGTATGATAGAAAAAAATACAACGCTGATGAAGTCACCAATGATTTGAAAGAAGACGGTGTATCCATTGTTACAATTGAATTTGTCAATATCCATGGTGTAAAAGCAAATCTCTCAGGATTATCATCTCCAGGATTCAGTTACAATAGTACTCAAAATCTTCTAAATGACATACCCAATGCATTGACAAAAATCAATTGTTTTTGCCCAGAAAACACCATTCAATTCAAAACATTCGACAATGTTACTCAGCAATACACTTATTATGCCGATTGTTTTGATTACTACAATGGATACACAAATCCAGCATATGCTGAAAATGGTTGCAAACCTGGAACACTTGCTGCCGTCACCAGTTTTGAAAAAAGCGGTTTGGATTTTTTTTCATCTGCAGTTTAACATTGCATTTTTATAGAATTTATAATTGATAATGTAATCAATGGAACACCATTTAAAAATTTCACGGTAGGAGCATATTATGACGGTGGATGGAAATGGCACAATTACAACGGAACATCTTTCCCAGTTGGACAATATCCTGCAATTCCTTCAAATTCCAATGGAAAATATGGATACTTTTACAATTATTTTGGCTTCAATTACGTAACGTGTTTTTTTCATAAACTCATGTGTTATTTACATATTTTCAGGAATTTCGAGTAAATCCAGGTGGCAAAGAGTACGCAATGCCCTATGTTTGTCAATATCATGCTTGTGATGCTGATTATCTTTGTGATTCGGAAAGTAAAAAATTGCACTAAAAGTTTTTATGTATTCACATAATAAATAAAATTTCGAGCCTCAACAAATGACCGTAAAAAGGTGATGCACCAACTGTCAAATTAAAACATCCTTAATTTGACACTTGACAAATGTCTGTAATCAAAAAAATTGTAAGCATGTTTTGTTTTTGAAAAAAAAAACCCCTAAAAAAGTTAACATAGATAATTTTTTTTCAATAACTGATTAAAAAAACTGATATTTAGACAAACAATAATATTTTTTTCCATTGTTTTATCGGCAATGTTTTTAAAGAAATGATTATGGTATTAGAATCATTACAATTGCAGTGAATGCCCAATCACGGATTTGTATAACTAAATGTTTTTTGATTTTTTTCAAAAACACGCAGAAATTGATACGATAACTGTTTCAATGCCTCCATTTTGTGGTGTTCCTATTCTCTGCCACCTGTGTGCTTGCATGAAACCAATTTTGATTTTTCAAAAACAGTTTTGGATTAATTTCAAACCAACATGTGAACAATAAGTTCGGAACTGCATTTTCCTACGCTGGAGTGTCATAAAATTTGTTTCGTTGATAAGCTAAAAGAAAAAAGATAACTCGCTTGTGCAATAAAAATAAAATGCTCATAGTCTACCTTTTTAGCGCCAATTTTTTTTATTGTTTTGAATAATTGTTCTCAAAAAATATTTTTGCAAACTTTTGTACAAACTATAAACAAGATTTAACCGATTCACAGGGCCGCAAGTTGGGGGGGATAGCAAGGGTAGTACCCCCTCCCCCTGAAATCCGGAAACATAAGGACAGAGATAAAAATGACACCCTGTACTCCCCTTTTGTGTTTACCCTCTCACCCTCCCCCAAACAAAAGTTGAAGTTGCGGCTCTGCCGATTCATTCAAATGATTTTTGATTTAGGCCCAGTTGCGTCGTTTTTCTCAAGTAGTTTTTGGTTTCGGTTCTGTAAGATGCAAAAAATTTAAAACCGAGAAAGCACAAACTACTGTTGTACTGCTTAAATTCAACTCGACCTCAGTTTTAACGGCAATGATTTCGAAGTTGTCAATTGAAAAAACTGAAAAGGACTTCTTATTTCATGCAAATGACTACAAAAAAAATTTAAAAAATCAAACGTGCACCAAAAACTGTTTACCTTTGATTTTCTTATCAGTTTCCTTGCATTTCTAAGCATGATTTTAACGAGCACAACCCTTTGGTTGTGATAACTATTAAAATAATAAAATAACTTCATTTTCCATTATTTC
>CABFKL010007869.1:333218-392102 GCA_901765185.1 Panagrolaimus sp. JU765 | reverse complement strand
ATCTTTTATTTTTGTGTCTGACGTTGTGTTCAGCAAGAGTTGATATTTCCGATTTTTTCCCTTTTGGAACAAATAATGGTGATCAGGTTTTGACTCCCGGAGATGATTCATCTACTTCTGCACAATATTTGACTATAAATTTTCCCTTTTTTGGGATAAATACCACAGAACTTTATCTTGACATCAATGGAGCAATCAGTTTCATGAATCCAATTTCAACCTACACTCCAACTTGCGCTCCCGTATCTTCAGATTACAGCATGGTTTCACCTTTTTGGTAAGTTTTAATTCTAATTTTTTGTTCATGTTATCTGATGACAGGGCTGATATTATGACAACTAACGATGACCCCAATACCGCCTCCATCTATTACCGTCAAACAACCGATAGCCAAGTTTTGAATCAATTTCAACAGCAACTTTACAAAGTGTTCCCTTATCTAAATGGGACTTCTCCAGTAACATGGGCATTTATTGCAACTTGGTACAATGTCACTTATTACCCGGATGCAAATGATCAAACAAAACGAAACACTTTCCAATGTGCACTTGGAACCAACGGTGTCCAATCTTTTGCCATTTTTTATTACAATCAAATCCAGTGGACAACCGGACATGCATCCGGAGGAATAGATGGATTGGGTGGAACACCGGCACAAGTTGGTTTTGATTCAGGTGATGGAACAAATCGATACATGTTGGATGTTTCTTGTACCGATGACGTGATCGACGTTGCGGATATGTCGAACGTCGGGCCAGCTGGTGTTTTCATTTTCCGCATTGATTCTGCAAACATTCAAACTGGCAGTACCATCACTGCTTTGCCAACCACCAGAAGACGCTCTACAACAACATCGACAACAACTGCTTTGCCTACAACACAATACCAAACTACAACAACAAAATATAAAACAACTACTACCCAATTGAAAACCACAACGATGCCGCCAAATCCACTTTCCAATGCCATTGGCAGTCAGTGTTCAACAAATACGTCTAACGCTTGGCTTGATGTTGTTTTGTTGATTGATATTTCCAATTCGCTTACCAAAGCTGATTTGAATGCTCATATTTCGCAGTTACAAGGTTTATTTTATTATTTCACCATTGGCCAAAATTCAAACCATTGTAAGTTTATTTATAAACCTTGTGGTTTTATCATCCGTTACAGCTACGAGAGTGAGTATAATTTTGTTTGCAAGCGATGTACAGGTCCTGTACAACTTCAACGATACTACAAATTACAACAGCTTAAGAAATGTTTTGAAATCGGTGGTTAACTATAATCGACAAAATGATACTGGAGGAAATGTTCTAGCAGCTCTCCAAAAAGCACAGAATATTTTTAGTACTCAATCAAGTTATCGGGCCAGAGCAATGTAAGTATTTTCCCGCCAAATTTTTATCGATTTCTTTTAGCATTTTGAGTGCAGCTGCTTATGATTTTGATAGCTACGGCAATGCTAATGAAGCGGCCCAGGATTTAAAAGACGATGGTATTCAAATCATCACAATTTCACTCGATTCCCGATCAGGCATTCCACCACAAATTTCAAATCTATCATCGCCAGGTTTTAATTACAACAGCTCTGAAACGGACTTTTATTCTGTAATACCTTTGGCATTAACTCAAATTAACTGTTTTTGCCCTGAAAATACTATCCAATTCAAACTGTACGATGACCCCACTAAGAGATTCACTTATTACGCTGATTGCTTAACCTTCTACAATATTCCAACTCTACCATTTTTAACCGATTGCAGTCCTGGAGTAATTACTTCAGTCACAAGTGGCAAAAAATTAGGTCTGATGATTGTTTGCAATGAAAATAACACTACTTTTCAGAATTTATTATTGATCGCACACTACAATCAGGAACATACAGAAACTTCACCGTTGGAGCATTCAAAAATAATGGATGGCTCTGGCAAAACTACAACGACACATCTTACCCACTTGGAAACTTCCCGCCAATTCCGGCAAATGCTCAGGGCTCATATGGTTATTTTTACCAGCGCTCTGGCTTCAATTGGGTAAATCTTTTTTTCCTTCCAAATTATCCACTTTTTAGCAATTCGGCGTAAATCAAAACGCACCTATGCCGTACGTTTGCCAATATCGTGCATGTGATGCTGACTACCACTGCTGATCACCATATTTGAACAAAAAACAAACTTTGAATTTAGGAAAAAAATTTTAACCTTATTAGAATTTAAAAACGAATCATAAATGCGGAGACGGAAACAGAATGCCAAAAAAGGCGGAATTCCGCGGAAACGGAATTTCCAAAGACTCTGCTTCCAAATCTTAGTTTTCAAGATTCCATAATCATCACGTTTCACTCACCACATTTTGCGTTCGGCGCACGCAAAAAAATAGTGACGATTTGTCGCGCTAAAGTTTGAAAGCGTGCGCATTTTCATACGCTAGCGCGACAAGAAAAAGAAAAGAGCGGTAATTCGGCAAAAATCGTCACCATTTTTTTTGCGTGCGTTTTTATTTGCTAAAAATCTCAACTAATATTTCAAAACATTTGATTAATTTGATAAAACGACTGGGATCTATCAAGCTTTTGATTAGTCTTCATGGGTCGGAGGCTTCAAATATAACTTGAGTAATCAACAAAACAACATCTAATGACGCTTACAATCAACAAAAACATCCAATCCCCTCTTTCCCGCTAAGGTATCTAAATGACAAATGATGACAGAGGCAAAGATATTCTAAATTCAAAAAAAATGGTGTAACACTAATTTTTTTGGCTACGCTGTTTAAAATGTTCCCAAAATTGGCTTTGTCTAAATTTTTTCTTTATTTTTTTTTAAATTTCCGATGACCAATTTTGGTCCATTTCTTCAATTTTTATGGTTTCTTTTGAAATGTTTTTCAATTTCTAAGGCAATTTTTTTTTATTTTCTTCGGTTCTAAACCATGTTCAAGGTTCATTAACTTTTCAAAATTTTGAAAAATTTCCGCAGTTCAAAACTGCAAATTTCACAGTTTTTATAAAAAACTTTATTAATTTATTACTTACAATATTAATAACAAAAAACAAAAAAACATGTTTGAAAAAATTTAAAAAAGTAAAAAAAAATATTGACTGCTTTAGAAAAAGCAAAAAATCGAGAATGGCTAAAAAATCAATCCCAGACGGTCGATTTTTTTATTTTTTTTTGTTATGATTGGTACCAGTCAGCAAGTTTGTGCTTTTTTCCAAAAACAAATTGTTTCAAAACATCAGGGTTCCTCTTTTTCAAAAATCGGCAAAGCATTTTTTCATGTTTTTCTTTCAAATTATGAACCAAAATTGCTCTTGAATCGGCTCAGTAATGAAAAGCGCCAATGTTTTGCGCCAATTATTAGCAATTTTTCATAAATTTTTTGATTAAAAATTGTCGACTCCGGCTCCGGACGACTCCTAACAATTTTTGGGCTCCGGATCCGGCTCCGTCTCCGCCAATTTTGAAATTTCGGCTTCATCTCCGGCTCCATCTGAAGAGGCCTCCGGCCGGAGACAGTGGAACCCTGGTTTTTACTTATTTTTAATCCCGCCCATAATTTGCATTCTCAACTGAGGAGTCGGTGCGGATTTTTAAAAAACGAAACCGTGTTCTAAACCAATTTTTTTGTTTTTGTTTTTTTGTTTACCGTTAACCGGTTTTGCATGTTTTCCAAAGTTCCGCTTCTGTAAAAATCAGCTCCATCTCCGCCGTTTTTTAAAGATTGGCTCCGGATCCGGCTCCGTCTTCGGAGACGAAAAAAAGACGGCTCCGATGCAAAATTCGAAAAAAAGCATTTTTATCATGTTTTTTTTCCAAATTATAAGTCGAAAATACTCTTGAACGCAACCAATTTGCCTAAAAATCGGCGTAATAATAAAAAGTGTTGATGTTTTGCAGCAATGTTTAGCAATTTTTCATAATTTTTCAACTAAAAATTATCGGCTCCGGACGACTCTTAACAATTCTGGGCCCCGTCTCCGGCTGCATCTCTGCCAATTTTGAAATTTTTGCTCCATCCCCGGCTCCGTCTTCGGGAGGGAGTCGCTCCGGAGGCCTTTGACAAGAGACAGCGGAACCCTGAATTTTTGTCTGAACAGGACTATAATATGGTAGAGGGAGAAGGGGGGGGGGATTGTTTTCAAACAATTTTTAACCCGCCCTGCTTAATTTGCGAAGCAACACCCTTTTGAAGATTTGAAAAAATTGCTTCATTAGACAAGTCCAAAATTTAAGAAAAATTAAAATTGTACTTGATCCAGACTTGTCCACCAAGTTTGTTGGTTTCCGGTTCATGATGAAAATTTAACTAGTTGGAAGTTTAACGGATGTTGGCCATAGTCCAACCATGACGAAACTTTTGTTGTGGTGATAATCAAAGACTGCAATCCCACATTTATGACGTCATTGAATTATTTTTATGCATAAAACTCAATTTTAATTATCATGACCATGCATTGATTTCCTGTTCTTGTGAAAACTCCTAAAATGCTTTTCAATGATGGTTTTTTTCTTTGAATGCTTGATTGAAAAAACTGATATTTAGACAAACAATAAGATTAGTTTTTTATTACTTTATTTTATCACTGTTGCTTTTGAAAAAAAGATTATATGACTGATAAGTTTTTACCGCCTTAAAGTAATGCGTCGAAAAAACGTTGGATGGTTTTTTGGGAGCAAAGTTTTGAAATTTTTACAAAAGATCATAGCAACGGATTTAATTAATAATGCAAAAAAATTGATTCAAAAAGCAGCTTAATCGTTTATTATGTCTGATTAAAGTCCATGAAAAGCAGATTTGTTGGTTGTTAATGGATTTTTGTCAGCTCACAGATTTTTGGGATCTTTCGCCATTTATTCCACTTTTTTTGATTTCTTTTGGTTTTTTGCGTTTGAAACTAAAACAGTAATGAACAAAACTCTGCATGGTTCTATTTCCACGAATGCTATAGTTCCGTATTTAATACCTTATTTGAAATAGAGGGGGGAGGAGGGGAGGGCAAGGCGTTTACGATTTTGCTTATCCATTGATAGCGGAAAGGATCAAAGAAATTGAAAAAAAATCAAACGTTGATCAAGAACTGTTCAATTTTGGTTTTGTTATCTATCTGCGTGCAACTCTTGTCGTTATTTCAACAACTGGTACGTCCCCTTTGGTTTTGATAACTATATAAGCTTCATGAAAAGCTTTATTTTGTGTTTTTTGAAACAATGTGGAAGGTTGTGAATCTTTTATTTTTGTGTCTGACGTTGTGTTCAGCAAGAGTTGATATTTCCAATTTTTTCCCATTTGGAACAAACAATGGTGATCAAATTTTGACTCCTGGAGATGATACATCCAGTCCTGCACAGTTTTTGAATATTTCTTTCCCATTTTTTGGCATTAATACCAACAAACTGTACCTCAACATCAATGGAGCAATCAGTTTCATGAACCCAATTTCAACCTACACTCCAACTTGCGCTCCCGTGTCTGCAGATTACAGCATGGTTTCACCTTTTTGGTAAGCTTTTACTTTTTAATGCAATGATATATTCAACAGAAAGAAAAACACCAAAAAAAACCACTGGAAATAATGATTCAAAATATAACTGGTTTTAGGGCTGATGTTATGACAGCTTATGATAAGGGGTCAACCGCCATTTATTACCGTCAAACAACTGAGTACAAAGTTTTGAACCAATTCCAACAACAACTTTACAAAGTGTTCCCTTATCTAAATGGGACTGCTCCAGTAACATGGGCATTCATTGCCACCTGGTACAATGTCACTTATTACCCGGATAATGCTGCTCAAACAAAGCGCAACACTTTCCAATGTGCACTTGGAACCAACGGTGTCAATTCTTTTGCCATTTTCTACTACAATCAAGTCCAGTGGACAACTGGAGATGCATCTGAAGGAGTTAATGGATTGGGTGGAATTCCCGCTCAAGTTGGTTTTGACTCAGGCGATGGACAAAACCGATACATGTTGGATGTTTCTTGCACCGGAAACGTGATCGACGTCGCGGATATCTCGAACGTTGGACCGCCGGGTGTTTTCATTTTCCGTATTGATTCGGCAAATATTCAAACTGGCAGCACCATCACTGCTTTGCCTACCACCAGAAGTCATTATCAAACGACAACCACGACAACCCCTCCCAATCCACTTTCTGATCGAATTGGTGGCCAATGCTCTACGAATTACAAAAACGCATGGTTAGACGTTGTTTTATTGATCGATGTGTCTAGCTCAATGGCGGCTACTGATTTGAAAAAATACGGTAATCAATTGTCAACTATTCTCAGTCGGTACCCAATTGGTCAAGTTCCAAAACATTGTAAGATTATTTGTTTATTTATTTTTTGAATTACCCAAAAATTTCAGCCACAAGAGTATCTGTCATTGCGTTTTCAAGTGATGTGCAGCTTTTGTTAGATCTTAAAACTGTCACCAACTTTGGTGCTTTGAGAAATATTTTGGGAAATTTGAACAATCAGTCCAGATCAGATGACACAGGCGGAAATCTTTTGGGTGCTTTCCAAAAAGCGAAGACCATTCTTGATAGTCAGAAAAGTTATCGACCAGGAGTTGTGTGAGTACAATTGCGACAATCAACCATTTTAATTTTGTCTTTTCAGAGTACTGAGTGCAGCTGCTTATAATCCAGATAGTTTTGGCAATGCTCATAAAGTGACCAATCAACTGAAAGGTGATGGAGTCAAAGTTGTTACAATTGCATTCGACAGTGCACAAGGTGCCCCACCAGATCTCTCAGGTTTAGCCAGCGAAGGTTTTGAATACAAAAGTTCTGATGCCAATCTCCGAGTCGAATTGGACACCGCTTTTGTTCAAATCAACTGTTTCTGCCCCAAAAGCACTATTCAATTCAGAACATACAATGATCAAACTGGACGATACACTTATTATGCTGACTGCTTGAATTTTTACAATGGTGCAACTTCTCCTGAATATTCCGAAGACAGTTGTGACCCTGGAATTCTCACGTCCGTCACGAGTCAAGATAAACTTGGTTTGATTTTTTTTCTTTTTCATTCAAATAATGGGTATTTCCAGACTTCATCATCGACAACACATTTGATTCAGGAACGTATAAAAACATCACAGTAGGAGCCTACAACACCAATGGATGGAAATGGTACAACTACAACGACACATCTTATCCTGTTGGACGATTCCCAGCATCTGCTTCAAGTTTCAGTGGAAAATACGGATATTTCTACAATAATGGAGGTTTTAACTGGGTATGTTTCATCACTTATATTCCTCATATTGTTTTATTTTTTCAGAAATTTGGAGCCAATAATGGTGGTGCAGACAATGCAATGCCGTATGTTTGCCAATATCGTGCTTGCGATGCCGATTACTTCTGCGATGTGAACTTGGAAACAAAAAAATAAACTGGAAATTTTGAATTTGTTGTTTATGCCTTTGTTTCAATCAATAAAAAGTTAACCATTAACAATCCATTTCATTTTTGGGACAAAGTTTAAATGGAATATATTTTTTTGAAGATGAAAGAAATAAAAAAAATGTCGTCATAGCAACAATGACATTTAGTGACAGACGATGCCAAGAAAGCTTCAATCAATTTTATGCGGGTTGCTTCAATTGAACGGGAATTACTGGTCCACCTGGTTCTTTTTATGCCGAAACGACCAGTTTTGCGCGAAATTCATGCTTTCCTGAGAAAAATGGACGAATGACGATTTGTTTTGGTCTTTGCTTTAAACCTGGTGCTGAACGCAAAAATAATGGAAAATGAAATTTTGTCATTGTTTGATGAAAATACTGCCAAAAATTTCTTTACTCTTTCAACTGAAGATGCCATAAAAATTAAGAAAAATTTTGCCAGATTTCTTGCCGTTTATTATCTCGATTTGCCATTAATTTGCTGCCAAAATGAAAAACAAAAACTGCCAGATTTGTTTTCCTGGTCCCAAAAAACTGAAAAAGGTAAGGTTTTCTCAATTTTTCATATATGAAAGTTTGATTTTAGAATTCCAAACTGATGGATTTAAAGTTTTTGATCGACAATTCATCACTTCCATTTTACCTGCAAATTATTCCCCAAAATCAGTTATTTTTTTATTTTTACAAGTTGATGCTGTTTTAGAAGCTGTTTTATATACGGATCATTTCAATGATTACAGGACAATCTTATTGCTCAGATATTACGCGGATACAATTTATGAAACCAATTTATTCACAGATTCTTGTTTAGAAATTGTTGACAATGTTTGTCAATTGATTTCTGAATACAAAAACACCAATTCAAGAAATCAAGACATTCTCACAGCTATTGACTCAAGGATTCAATCAATAATCCAACTTGACATCATTTTTGACACGGATTTGATTCACATTTTAAGAAACAAAATTATCGAAGAACTGGAATTTTTATTTTATTGTTTACCAACAACTGTTCCTGATCATGTGTCCTTGCCACGACCACCATTGTATGCTTTACTTGCCAAATATGCGGATGATGAAAACCAGGAGTTTATCATATGGAACAAAATGCATTTATTCGTTCATTCTTATCTGCTTTTACTTCAAAAAACAAATTGGTTGAAAACTGTTATCAATAAACTGACAAAATTCATCAATCAAAATGAAAACATTGAAAGTTTTGTCGTTGAAGAAGACAATGGATTTTTGGATAAATTTATTTCCATAATCATTATCATTTTAAAAATGTCATATCGTGACATTTTATCATTGGCAAAACGAGAAGAATGGGATGCAATTGATTTGATCAACGAAAATTATTATTCATTATTTCCAAACCATGAAACTGAAACAAATCAAGAAATTTTTCAACGGTAAAAAAATTCAAAAACTGATTCATTTTTTTCATTTTTCATTTTAGATTCCTTAAAATTGCATCAGAAGCTGATTTGGAACAAATTTTAATCATGTTACATGGTTTTCGTGAACAATTTCATCAAACAAATGAATTTTTACCATCTTTAACTGATGAAACAAAAGACGAATGGCAAAAATATTATTTGACAACATCAATCGATAATTCTCAACCATCAAATGATGATTTTATTACATGGTTAATGCCAAAACAAATGATTTTAAATATTCATGAATTTAAAAAATTGGAATTTTTTTCTAATCGATGGAAATCATTTTTGATAAATGATAAACAACTGATTCCAATTTGTTTGGGTTTAACTGTGAATGAAATATTCAAAATAGAATCAACAACAATTTTACAACAATTATCGGTGAATACATCGATGACTATGGAAAATATTATTCAAAAACAAGAAATCAAGTCAACCGAATCAAAAAGTACGTTTTTCATATATCAATTTTTTAATTTTGATGTTTAAAATTTGTTTTAGAATCAACTGATGATGAAAGTGAATTTGATTTTGAAGAATTTGAAAAAGAATTACACAAAGAAAAACGATTCATTCGAAAATTGCGTCCAACATCGGTAAATTTTCCAAATTTTCGTCCAATACAAATAATGAACAAATTTCCAAAGAACAATGTTGAAGAAAAAGAAATTATAACAAACAAGCAGTTGTCAATTGATTGGAATGAAACGTTGAAGGAAAATCTCATGGATATCAATGAAAAATTAAAAACTTTGAGAGGAGTTTCAATTTTAAGTTCTGTGAAATTGATGGAAAATGATGAATCAGAAGTAATTCCTGAAGTTAGAAGGGTAAAAAGACACAAAAATGAAAGTAAAGCTAGGAAAAAGAGAGAAGAGCGGAAAGAATCATCAAGTTCTTCAAAATTTTCGGATGATGTTTTGATAGAAGAAAAACCATCACATCAAATGGCGTCTCGAAAAGAATTGTCAGAACCATTACCAAAAAGTCCACCATCATCACAAAGAAAAAGTGATTATTTGTCTGATCAAAGTTTATTACCAGAACCAATTCATCCAATAATGGATAAACTAGATTTGACACAATTAAGTCCACCAATTGAAAAAAGAGAAGATAGAATATGGAACGAAATACAAGTTTATTCAGGCAAAATGGAAGTTCATTCATCAGAAGGAGTTCCAGGATTATTATTTAATTCATCTCCAACAAATTCTTCAATAAAAGAACAATTATTGATGAAACAAAAAGTTGAATATCCTGAATGGTTGAAATTATTACCACCAAAAGATGATGATAGTGGAAGACCAAGCACATCAACAGCAAGATTATTGGATTTAGAACTTGCTTTGAAATCTAATCGTTCTGGTAAGGTTTTTTCTAGAATTTAAATGGACAATAAATTTTTACAGTCAAGGCAATTAAAAAAGGATTGGAGACAATACGAACACATGACACCAAATCTCCTGATTTTAGTCATCAAATTTCAAGTTCCAAAATGATGGAACCAAAAAGTTTTATAGGTTTTTCATGTTCAATGACTGAAGCTCAAATTAATGATTTGATGGGTTTGTGTAATTAAATTGTACAAAAAATAAAGAATTTTTTTTGGAATCAAAAATGACATGATTTTTTTGCAATAAAATTTTTTTTTCACATGGTTAACGTTGTTGACAGGAACAAGTTATCCGGTTTTATCCGTCATTTTTTTTTTATGATTGAAAAAAAATAGTAACGAAAAAAATCAAATGTCCATCTCAGAATCAACCATTTATTGTTGGAGTAATCGTTTTTCAATCGGGCTATTTGAATGTTTCCATTTTGTTTCTAAAAAAAATGGACACGGTCAAACACGTTCAATGAAACACTATTTGACGCTTTTGCTTTTTCACTGTTCTTTTTTTTTGACTGTTTGACTTTTGAAAAACCAGTTTTTGATTGTATTCATTTGCATACGCTTTTTTATTTCATTAAAAATTTTTTTTCATAAATTTCAATTCTTTTCTTATGCATTTTTGTTCATTGATTGATGGAATCTTCAAAATCCTTGGAAGCTTGTTGATCGGTAAAAATCAAGCAACTCAATCGTTTGAGTGGCCAAAAGTATCAAATAACCTTTTTTCCAACTTGAACACTATCAAATTGTTTTTTTTATCCTGTTGAAATTTGAAATTCCAAATTCCAATTTTTTGTTCATGTTTTTTCCCGGTCCTTAAATGGAAACCAAAGAAGAATTCAACTAACCTTTTGTTTTTCAAGATGACTAATTTTTGATTTTTTCAATAGCTTTTCACTAAAATAAAAAAATTTGTTAGACAAAAAATTTTTTTTCACTTTTTCAAGTATTTTGTCGAATGGTTTTGTTTGAAGCGCAAAAATCATGAAGATCACTTTTTCCAAAAAACCGTTTTCTTTTTTTTTGCCGTGATTTTTTGGTTTCTAATTCAGTGATTTCTTGTAATTTTATGGATATGAAAGTTATTCATGCATGTAATTTAGGAATCAAATATATGAAAAGGATTTCAAATGGTGTCATGAAACGCTTCTTCGAAAATGCAAATTTTGTTCATATTTTTTGCAACATGGTTGTTGCTTAAGGATATTTTTTGTTTAACTTTTGATGAACGTGGAGAACTGGCAAGAAGATTCAAATATTATCATTCATCAGTTCGTCCTGGTGATAAATTTAATTTGGTTGAAACTTTGAATGGAACTTTTTTTAACTTAAACACTGAAATTGAAATGTTGCAAACAAGAGTTTCTGATGGCTCAGTGGATTTGGAACTGATTATTGTTATTCATTATTTGGATGATCGATTGATTATGAGAGAGTTGACGGATGTGTTGACCATCCCGAATGAATTTACCCCATGGATTCCAAATATTGAAACTTCGCCAAGTTTGGACCTTCAGAAATCCGTCCATGTTGATCCAAAAACTGGTCAAATAACAGTATTTTTGCGGGTTAATTCGAAGATTCAATGTTACTCAGAGATTTGGAAACATCCATTTGACAGTTTTCAATGTGAATTGTTCTTTAGCACGGAACAAGGTGAGGAGTATTGATGGACAAAACGCAATCCGTTTTGGCCATCGTTAATTGATAACAAATTCTTTCAAATCTAACATTTGTAGATGAGAGAATCTTTCTCCGAGCATTAAGAGATCTTCGACCAGATAATCAAATCAACTCGGTCTCATATCGGGCAGAAGAATGGCCACATATGATGTTGTTTTTATCCTTCAACAGTCAATGGCATTCATCCATTGTCAACATTTATTTGCCAACAATATTAATTTTATCGTTATTTATTTTTGCTCAATGGAAACGGAGAAAAATTCAAATAATAATTGGTGTTTCATCGTTAATCAGTATAATAATTTTGGTAAAATTTTTTTCGGTATTCTTTAGAAAAAATATTTAATTTTTTTAGCAAACATCGCAAAGGAGACACGAACAAATAACTTTGCAAGATCTTTGGATGTCAGGAATATTATTGCATCTCATTGCCATTCTTACCGTAGATTTAGTTTTACCTGCTAGGAGAATTGTTCATACAACAATCAGTAATATAAATGAACCAGTTAAAACAAAGATTTTAACAATTCAGGATTGTAAGTTTTCACCTACCACACAAAAAGAAACGAATACATTTTCAGCGCCTGTTAGTAGAAAAATCAATCGATATTCATCGGAGCAGTTTCCATTACTAGGGCATAGTCCTAAAGAAGAAAGAACAAGAAGAGATAGTGGAAGACAAGTTTATGGTTACATTGGCCCCGCTGCCACAGAAACTACAGTGCCGTTAGCTAGAAATGATACAGATTCTGATGCCTTAACTGATGTATATGTCTTTCGTCATTCACTTACACCTCAAAATGTAAAAACTCCACCAATTCATCGCCAAATTACACAAACAACTATTGGTCACAAAAAAAGAATTGCGCTTGGGGTGATTCTTATTTTTTATGCAATTTTTATCCTTGCTTATACAATTATGGTGTTTTATGTGTTAAATATAAAGTAAATTTTGATTCAAAAAAATAAAATCAACAAAAATTATATAATTTGTTTATAAAAATTCATATTTTTTATACTCGAAAACTGAGGATGCTTGACTGCTTGGCAAACTGATCATGATTCATGAACTGAACGACTGACTAAATTTTCCTTTGTTTAACTTTTTTTTTCAACTTATCCAATAATCAACAGAAAAATCATGAAAGATGTTTTTTGTTTATATCTCAGCTAGAGTTTTTTTTGACCTTTAAATATTGCTTTCGGACATCATTTGCATTTTTTAGAACGATGCGCTGTAATTTTTTTTTCCTTGTCTAATCCAAAACAAAAGGATATCAAGTTGCTGATCAAAATGTATTTTTATAATATTTTTTTTCATTCAAGACTGTCCAAAATTATTTTGCTCGCCATCAGCTTTGTTGAAAAAAAAATGAGCGGGTTTTTGCCACAATCATGGGAAAAATTTGCCACCGGGAAACAGAGAACGACAAGCTTGATCAAAAAAATGTTCTGTTTCTCTCGCTTTTTTGTCAATTATGCCGCCAATTTTTCCGCGCATGGAATGTTGTTAAAGTGCAACCTGATTGCAAAATTTTGATAATTGCTCATATTTTCTTGCTAAATCCGTGAATTTTGTAAGTTATTAATCATAATTTTTATAGGCAACAAAATGACCGAAGGCAACAGTTTGAGTGAACTCGACAAACAAATCATGTTGATCATACAATTCGTGGTTACTGAAACAATCAAAATCAAATTGGAACGGGATTTTGTTGAAGAAGATTTGAAGGAAATGGGTATGATTTTTATATGAAATTTTTTTTCTCTTTAGCTGATATTGCTATTTTTTAGAAGCCAAACTTGTTGCTGCTGAAATCAATTTGAAGAATATTAGAAAGAAGAAGATTTTGAACAAGAATGTGCTCGACAAATTGATTGCTGAATGTTCATCAATTTTAGCAGAAGTCCGAACAGCTATTCGTGAACTTCCATTTACTTTTAACAAAGAAGTTGATCAACCAGCTCCATGTGAGTTTTTTTTGTTGGAAATTGTTGTTATCCCGATGGACTAACTGCCAAATCATTGATTATTGATAAATTTTCAATTTTTAGCATCCAGCAAAAAACCTACTCGCAAGTATACTCGCAAACGTGCTGCCAAAAGAGGTCCAGGCCGTCCAAAGAAGGCTCAATAAACAGTATTCACTTTCAAGTTTGTTTCGTTTTTAGTTATAATTTGTTTGGATAAAACAGTTAACTTTATGTAAAAAAATTGCATAGATTACAAGCAATTCGCAATAAGCGATTCAAAAATAACCCGTTAAGTCAAGTCACACCAAGCTGTATAGTGGCAAGTTTAGCAAATTTGGTAAAATATAATTTTTGGAGTAAAAATAACCGTATTAATCATGGCTAATGAAAAGATGGATCGTCAACCGATGGACTGCGCAAATTTATATGACCTATAGCGTCTTCTATGTTGTCACCGGGTCGATCAGGTCTGAAAATTAATATTTTTTCTTTTTTCTGTGGGGAACTCTTACATTAAATTTGGTTTGTTGTGGTTATGTGATGAGGAAGGATAATAAGTTGAATCTTTGACAGATGAAGATTTGCGACGAATACGTAAACTTGAAGTACCTTGTGGTCTGAATGGATTTCCGAAGCGCTTTCGATGACCC
Organism: Panagrolaimus sp. JU765; assembly: GCA_901765185.1. Lineage (NCBI taxonomy): Eukaryota > Metazoa > Nematoda > Chromadorea > Rhabditida > Panagrolaimidae > Panagrolaimus > Panagrolaimus sp. JU765. The sequence continues at coordinate 377,537 of CABFKL010007869.1, read as the reverse complement.
ATTGCTTTGACAAGGATAAGTGTATCCAAACGGAAAAATACTTTGACAGAATTTTCAATTTCTTCTTCTGTTACAGTAACTAAATGGCAGTTTTCTTGTTCATTTGGCATTGGTTGTGTATTATTTTTTGTTACCCATTCATGATTCTAAAAATTCAACATTTAAAAAAAAATTTTTTTTTGAAATTACCTTAATTTCTTGAAGTAATAATCTTAAACCAGGATCTTTTTTTAACATTCCCATTATCAAATCTTTTAATTGTTTTGAAATGATTGGTTTTTCTGGGAATATAACAGGATCATTTTTAATTTTTTTATGTAAGGCAATGACATAATTTTCACAAAAAGGCACTTGTCCAAAAACCAAAGCATATAAAGTTATTCCAAGAGACCAAATATCTTGTGCACGACCACTGTAAAAACTAGAATCTTCTAAAACAAAATTTTTTTTTTCAAATTAAAAATTTTTATTTTTTTACGAACCTCTAAGAGCTTCTGGTGCCATAAAAGCAGGTGTACCAGCTGTTCCTGTTAAAAATGCGTCAATTCCTTCAAATTCACATGAAACACCAAAATCTGCAATTTTTACTTGTCCTGTTTCAGATAATAGCAAATTTGAAGGTTTAATATCACGATGTACAATTTTTTGAAAATGTACTAAAAATAAATTAGATTATTTTCATTTAAAAAATCTTTAAAATTAAACTTACAATATTCTAAACCTTTTAAAGTATCACGAAAATATTTCCAAGCAGTTTCTTCATCTAATGGATTATCTGTTGGAAGTTCTAATAATGATCTACGTTCAACATATTCAAAAACCATGTACAAATAATTATCAGCTGGATCATCCAATACCTGAAAAAAAGGATTAAATTTTTGTCAATTTTTTTTGTTGTGTTTTCTCACCTCAACAAGTTTAACAACATTTGGATGACTCAATTTTTTTAAAATTGCAATTTCTCTTTGAACAAGTTGTAAAGGATTTCGATAAACTTCTGGTAATGGTTTATTTTTTCTTACTGGTGGTGGACGAAAACATGCAAAATTTTTGACAAGTTTAAGTTTATCAAGAACTTTCATCGCCTAAAATTTTGACCAATTATCATTTTTAATTATTTAAAAAAAACTTACGTATAAATTCCGGTCTTGTTCATTGTAAGCTAGCTTAACAATACCATAAGAACCCTTTAATCTTTGTTTTATCAAAATTTATTGATTAATAAAACTCACTTGACCAATTTCTTCCATTAATCGATATTGATTTAATTGAATATAATTATCATTAGTATGTTGATCAACAACTGTTACTAATTTTGTTGGTCTTTGTAAATGTGGTGATAATCTTGGTATCTAAACAACAAACAATTATTTTCTAATTTAAAAAAATGAAAACCTTTGATTTTGGTTCAGAAAATTCCATTTTTAAACAATCAAAATAAAATTGATTTTTTTTTCAATTGAAACTAAACTAATGTTTCAAAAATAAACAAAATGATTTTTTCTGTTCATTTGGGGGAAAAAAATGATAAGATATTAGGCTTTGTGGAATTGGATTGGGGCGGTAACCATTAGTACCAAACAAAAGATTAAAATTGGTTTTTTTTTTCACTTTGGCCAAAATTTGAAACCAACTAATAAAAACATTATGAGATTTTTTTTTGAAAGTAACAATGCATTACTTTCAAAAAAATTTTCTAATAAATCACGAAATCACATGTCTAATTTTTAAAATTAGAAAGATTGTAAAAAATTTAATTAACTTACTTGATCACATGATGTTGCTGGTCGATCATCACATACTGCTTGAGATCTAACCAATCTACGATTATTATGTGTTGTATCTGATTGTTGTCGAACCATATGTGATACACTAAGATAACTATTTGATGTTCCTGGACCAACATTTTTATAATTATTCCTATTTTCATTTAAATTTGATGTAATATGATTTTGCCCGTTTTCATCTTTGGCTTGGTCCTGCCGTTCCATTCTAAAAATGTTTGAATGTAATCAACGTCAATTTCAAAGAAAACAAGTTAAAAATTCTAAAAAAAGACTTTAACAGTAATAGATCGTTAAAATAATGGTCATATACCATTATAATTTATTGTTAATGGTTAATTACATGAAAAATAATAGCAAAAATGTCAAAAAAAACGATAAATAAACTTATTAAGTAAAATTACAACAATTGGACTGACTGTCAAGTTACAGAAAATTAAAAATATGAATAATAATGCCAAAAACTACATAATTAACGCATTTGATATCCCGTTTTTCATTAAAATAAATTAAAATATGATTATCAAACAAAAAAAAGTCCAAGAAAAAAAATGGTAAGTACGTAAATTGAAAATTATGATATTTAAAAAAAAATGGAAAAGTTTTGGCACCTGCTTTTTAAAAATACATGAAAAAAAATGTCAATTAATTCAAAAATATATTCCAAAAAAAAATTCTTTCGAAAAATTAAAAATTAGAAAAAAAAATTTTTTTGATAAAAAACTTTTTTTTCAAATTGAAACTGAAAACGAAGTTTTTGGAATTTTTTTTCGATTAAAAGTGCATTTACACAGGAAATCAAATCTCTTAAGGCTTGTCAGGAAAAAAAAAACAAAAAAGTTTCAAGATAATGTAAAAATGTTTACTGTTTTGGATAAAATGCATTTGTTTAAAATTGAAACTTTTTAAAAAAGAACAAAACAGGGACTTTGGAAAAAATAAACGGGATAAAACGTTGGAAACTGTAAAAAAACTCGTTTTAAATCACACTAATTTGTCCTCTAAAAAAATGCAGACAAAAATATCCGGATATGATTTCAAAAATTCAATGATCAAGACAAATACGTCAACAAACAATGAAAAAAACTTATTCTTTAAATAGTTTTTTTTTCCAAAACAATGTGACCATTAAAAATGAATAAAAAAGCCATAAATAATAAAACAATGCTTTGAAAAATGAAAATTGACGTAATCAAAGTATAAATTTTTTTTATATTTTTATATAAAATTTTGGAGTAAATGTTGATTTTTTGAAAATATCATGGCAAAAACAAAATAATTGTTTTAAAAAACCAGAAATTCAACGTTTTTAGTGTTTGTTGTGCAAAAAAAAAATCCACAAAGCAACAAAAAAAGCTGATTTGTTATGCATGCATTGTTAAAAAAATTCCCAAAAAAGCCATCTATTAGATTAATACGGTTAATATTGTTAAAACACAACAAAAAGTCAAAAATTGAGAAATTGAAAAATTTATAAAAATTGCAACAACGAAAAATTCATAGAAAAAAAAAACATTTGTTTGATTGCTAATGTTGTTTTTTTGGAAATAAAAAAAAGTAAAAAATGAAGCAGAAAAAAATACAACGATCGAATACAATAATAGACGTGAAAATTAAAAAGTTAGAACCAAAAGGCAATAAATCCGGTGACAAATCCTTGAAGAAAAAAAAAAGAAACTATCGGAAGGAAAACACAAGAAAAAAAAAGCATTGGCAAGCTGTGCCGTGTCCAAAAGAGCCAAAAGAGCTTTTCAGTATTTCTCCCGAGAAAAAGTCGTGCGGTCGTCGTTGAAGGTTTCATTTTGACTCTCCGTTGCAAGCTTGCGGCTCACTTGCTTTTTCCAATGTCCGTTTTTGGCAATGAATAAAAAACCCCAAAAAAAATGTACACAAAATAAGAAAAAGAAAATAACATAATGTCTATTAATTTTCTTTTATTCTTGTTGCATTTTTGTTTTGTGGTAGTAGCTTTGAAAATTTCAAAAAAAACCCGGAAGACTTTTTTTTTTCCAAAAACTGAACAAAAATTTTTTTCTTATAATTTTCATCGCATGTCAGTCTATAAATTTACAAATGTCTACCATGATGGGCTTGTTATTATATAAAAAAAAATTTTTTTTTAAACATTAAACATTTGCAAAAAAATTACAAATCATATTAAAAATAATTTTTTTATGGTAAAAACGAAAAAATCTTTTTAGAAACAACCTTTTCAGCTTTTTGGTTTTTAAAAATGTAATTTGAAACGCAACATTGAATCCATCTTGTGGCAAAAATGAGTTGAGCCTTGTGGTTCCATTGCCAAATGCCACAATGACAATTGCCTTTGTTTTTTTCTTATTTTTTTACTTTTTTTTTCTTTTACAGAAAATTTATAAAATTACATGCAAACTAAAATCTAGTCTACTTTTTACCCCCCATTTTTTTTAAAAGCTTTGATTAATTATTCCAAAATAAAAATTGTAAATGGATTTGAAAGCTTTCCATCGTGAGAAGAAGACATTTTTTCCTGTGAAAAAACCATTTTTATGTGTACAAATATTTCTTGAAAATTGAATATTTCACAAAAAAAATTGAATAACAAATTAAGAAAATAACCAAAAAATCAATAAAAAGAGAAAAAATCGATTTACAGTAATCCAAAACAAAAAAAAGAAGACAAAACCGGTTTGGAAACAAAAAAAATGCCGTTTTGTTTGATTTTGTTTTTTTTTTTGCTTTTTGACAAAAAAAATCTAATTCAAAAAGTTGAGAAAAATGTTCCATTTTTAGCACAATGGGAATGTAATTCAAAATACTCAAAAAAAGATGCCTTTAAGAACAAGACAAAATCAAGCTAACAAATTTGGTTTGAAATTCAAAATCAAATTTTAGTTGAAAAAAATGCAATCAATCATTAAGCCTTAAGGACAAAAAATGTGTTTTTTTTTTTTTGAAAAAAAAAACTTACTGTTGCCTTCGTCGAACATGATTTGACCAAAAAAGTTGTTTAAAAAATGCAGCTTGTCCTCGACGATTACTTTCTGCTTTTGACATGATAAATTTTTCAAAAACAAATGTTGGATAATTTTACAAATAAATTAAAAAATATAAATTTATCCAATGTCAAATACAGACAAAATTCTTTTCTGAAAAAAAAACAATGTAATAATTTTTGAGATTTTTCAAAAAAAAAAGTTGAACTTTTTGTTTCAAAACGAACATCAGACTACAAAAAAGTTTTTTTTTCTGGTCATCAAACATTTTTCATTCAGTTTTGTCAAACAAAAAAAATCTTAATCTTGGAGTAACTTTGAATTCAAGTTGATTTTTTTTTTCGAGCACAAATATTTGTTCAAAAAACACATGAGTTTCAAAATTTAAAAACATCATTTTAAAATTTTTTAAATAATTATTAAGAAACTTACTTCAATTTTTAAATTAGCCAATTAAGAATTAAGTCATGTTATTCAAAAAATAATAAGTTTTGAACAACAAAACTTTGAAAAAAAGAAAAGAAACTATTGAAAATGCATTTTTTTTTCAAGCGCAAAAATTTATCTCATGGGTTCCCGGTTTCCCGAAAGACAGACAAAACGCAATCAACATGGATAATGTAAAAATGCTCGCTTTTACTTATCCAAAATGTTTTTTTTAATGTTTGTAATAAAAAAATATAAACAAACCTTGAAAAATTGTCAAGTTGGTGTTGCAACAAGTACTTTTGCTGCTGCTGCTTCTTTTTGACAATTTTGATTTTTTTTAAAAGTGAAAATAACTTGTCGTACTCAATATCAAGATGCCGCATTATTTCAATTTCCTTAACCAAATACGGATCCTTGAAAAAAATATAAATCAAAATTACATTCAAGTAGTGACGTCTGATAAATGTCAAAAAAACTGAAAAATTTTAATCGAATTTATCAAAGAAAAAAAAGTGGCATATGAAAATTGAATTATTTTTGAAAAAATATCCTACAAAAAACGCCAAAAATTTTCTTTTCAAAAAAAAAAAAATAAAAAACAAGGAACAAGGAAAAAATTGACATCAACAAAAGTTTTTTTCTTTGATGAATTATTTGAAATCTGAAAAAAAAGGGAATTTTCATGTTGGAGCACCTTTTTAAAGCAACAAGCATATTCGATGAGCAGAAACATGCTGGAAATGCGTACATTCCAGTAATGCTTTCAAAACAAAACTCAAATGTTTGCCGTGTCGTTAGAGAATGGCAAACATAGTGTTTTGAAAAATACTCATTTGAATGCACGTTTAATTTATTTCAATTTTCAACAATTAATAGTGTCAAACATCTGAGGAAAAAAACAAATTATTTTTATCAGAAAACAAATACCAGCTGCTTCATTTCAACAAAAAAATCATAAATTATTCAATTTTTCCCGCAATCTTTGGCACTTATCTCGAACTTCCGTTGGACTCAATTTTTGAGCCAATTGCATATCATCAAATTCTTCAATCAATTCTGCACCAAGAACGTTATAATAAAAGTCATCATCAAACTTATCTGGTCGGCTTAATCGATGAAGAAAACCAGGTTCATTATCGACAGTAAACCATGTATAAGGAATACCATCAGCAATGGCATGTTTCAATCCACCAGGAACTGTGCTCAAATCACGATATGCTTTTGATGATGTCTCATCATTTGACATTTCAAACTCGTTCTAAAAAATATGAAAAAATGATAATTTGAAACATTAAAACCCACAAGCAACAATCTCTTGCAACTATTGATCAAATTACTTTCTATTGGTACAACTTCCAGCTTCAAATGTCGTCCAAGTTTTGACATTTCAAAAAATAATAAAGATTTCCCATCTTTTTCATACAATTGTATTAGTTTTGATTTGAATTCATCCAATTCTTCAGAATAATCCTCATCCAAAACCACTGAAGATACATAATGTTCTTTTGGAATAATATAAAAATGATTTCCATCCAAAATATTTCTTTTACTTACAGCAAATACAAACTGAAAAAATGATAATCAATAAAAGTTCAAATTCCTTTTTTTGTTTGTCAGACAAAACATCAAAAAATAGTTTAGCAAACTGGTCAAACTTTTGGTTTAAAAATTTTTTTTGACATAAGAATCACAAGGGTATTATTCGAACGTCATTTTAAAACAAATTCTTACCTTTTCTGATTGATGAGCGATAATCGTTTTTTCTTTTATCATTGAACATGTCTCACAACTTTCAATGATTTTTTCATATTTTGTATTTTCTGAAAATCAAATTGAATAATCGTCAATTTTGAAACTTAACGTCATTTAAATTCCTCAAAAATTAATTTATTTGATTGTTTTGAAACAAAATTTTTTGTAAAAAAAATTTTTATGTTCATTGTTTTTAACGCTATTCATTTCCTAATTGATTACAAACTTTTGTAATTTTGTTACAAAAAATTGATGGTTCTTAGTTCCTTGTTGTTTACACTAGTTATGATTGAAAATTGCAAAAACATTTTTTTTATGATTCAAAATGAAAACGGATCCAATTAACTTGCAAAAGATTTTAAAAAAAAATGAAAAGTCCAATTAGCCCAAATTAACAAATTCCGGATTTAAGGAATTTTCTATTAACATACCAAAACAAACTACTTGATTAAAATAACAAAAGGCAATTTTCAATTGTCAACTTGTTTTTGAATTGAATGAATTAAAAAAAAAATGTTTGTGGAATGCACTCATTTTGTAAACTTGATCATCAAGTTTTTAAATAAAAAAATGAAAGATCAAAATGTTCAATATGTTATTTGACCAAACGTCTCACAATCAGCTTCCAATCTAAGGTCAGGTTTTTTGTCTTTTTTTGCTTACGTCACAATTGTTTTTGACGATCAGTCCTAGTTTCAAAAGAAAATGAATCGTTTCGCCAAATATTTTTTTGCTCCTTTTTACATTTTGGTCCACCTTCTTGGACAGTTAGCACAACTATTTTTAGTTCAAATGAATAAAAAGCCATTACACACCTTCATTATTTTCATTTTGTAGGCGGAGACTTCTCAAAATTCTAAAGACGCACACTTTATTTATACCACTTCACAATTTCATGTTCACTAATTTTTTTGAATATAGACAAAAGCAATACCAATATGCCTATTGTATTTACGCGTCAAATTTTAACAATAGATTATCCTAATTTCTTGTCTTTTAGATTAAAAAATCATGTTTACAAGCTGCATATTCTTTACCATATTTTTTGTACAAACATTAGCAACAACAGAATGGTTTGGTGATTTGCGTGCTCAACTTAATCCTCCAAAATCACCTGCATTTTATGATGTTACCTATGATGATATTGGTAAGACAGTTAAAACAAAAACAATCCTAATAGTTGAATTTTAGAATGTCCACAAGGTCTTCAAAGTAATGCAATCCCAGATTATGTTTACTTTGGTGCAATGATTGCAACAATGACAGTTACTGAACATACAAATTGCTTAGAACGTTGTGTTGCGGATAAAAGATGTCATGCAATCAATTTTTTTGAACCAATGAGCTATCAAGTAAGTTATTTGCAATAAAACCCCATTTAATGACCTTCATTTTTGCAGGAAAAAGGTTTTTGTGAATTATTGAGTGAAACCCAACTTGATAACCCACGTCTGATGCGACCGTTCAGAAATGCGACTTATTACGATAACATCCGCTGTCGTACTGATGAAGAAGAAGACGCTATTGTTATTACCAAACCTGTAGGGGCTGTAAATGAAGAAGAAAAAAAGACAGAGACGACTGTTGCTCCGGTAGATTCGCACATTCCTGAAGGTATGAACTTTTTTTTCAAATCAAGTTTTCAAAAAAAAATTTGTTTACAACTGTCGCAAAAAGTATTTTTTTTTTATAATTCATCGAAAAAAGCTTTACAACTTTTTTTATTATCAAAAACAAGATCAAAAACCTTTCAAAAAGAATTATGTTCGCGTAAAAATGTTTTTTTTCTATCCCATCAAAAACTTGGGTGTGGCAGAACTCACATTCTTTTCTATTATTGAATCAAAAACAATTGAATTGCGCAAAAAAATGCTTTTTCAATAAAAACCCTCTTTGATCATTGCAAAAAAATAATGAGGAAATTAAAGAAACTTGCAAAATTTAATCAATTATCCTTTTTTTAGCACAAGAAAGTACAGACACTACAGATGCGAAAGTTGAAACAACTCCACAAACTTTGGACCAAGAAAAATTGACAATGGCTGAAATAATGAAACAACTCGAAGCCAAAGTTCATGAATTCAATATCAGATTCCGTCATCGTCGTTCAACTTAAATCATTAAAAATATTTTCAAACCAACATTTCCTATTGATCATTAATTTGCGGGTTAATTTGTTAGTTCTATTGTAAATTCAAAAACCATTGCCAGCAATGAGCTTCGCAAATTGGGTATTTTTAGTTTGTATGTAGACTTTTGAAAAAAAAATACTAATGAAGCATTCCTCAATTTAAAAACATGATTGTTAATTCAAAAGCATCATGTTTTAGCATGATACAATTGTAACCATAATAATTTTGTAAATAAAACAAATAAATAATAAAAAACAACCCACTTTGCTTCAACTTGTTGAAACGATCAGCTTCAGTTTCTGGTCCACGTTTCCTTGATCGTCGATCTTCTTTTCTCTTAAGTTCTTCTTCGGTTTTGTCCGAATTGATAAACTTTTTGAGCATTTCATGTTCAGCTTCGCGAGAACGATCATGTTTTGTTTTATATCCAGCTGGTTTAGCAGTGCCAGTTCGTCGATCCATCTCAACCATGATAGTCGAATTATTTTTTGTCTCAAATTGTTTTCTGGCCGCTTCTAATTTTTCTTTCAACTTTGTTGCCTTGTCCTAAAAAACTTGTCTCATGCATTTTTTATATGAAAAACCAACAAACCATGTCACCTTTGAGTTCAGCCTTCATAACTTTTGCTGCAAGCTTGTTTAAATCATCTCGAGTAAAAATTTCTTCTTTTTGTACAGATTCTGATTGTTCAACGTTTTTGGTAGTCGATTGTGCCGCAGATTCTTCACTTCTTCCAGCGGTTATCTGCTCCAAAAATGAGCCCATTTGATCAGTACTGGAACCAACATTTCCTCCATAATCATCTTCTCCTTCGGAATCAGAAGCTGGACGACGAAACATGACAATTACAGCAGAAAATAATTGAATAATACTCCCAAGAGACACAAGTGTTGGTCGACAAGATTTTATTTCAGTTATCATTCAGAACAAAACAACAGAATGTGAGGATTTTCAAAATAAGCTCACACAGCTGAGCAGAACCAAGTCGATTGTTTCTAGTTTTTTTGGCAACAAAGTTTGTTTCTCGTGGTTTATTGATGAAACGTTTTGAATTTACTATGTTTGAATAGGAATTTATTTTGTTGATAAAATTTTGTATTTGACGCGAATTTGTGGTGTTTGTAAATCGATTGTTTCCGGATTAATTTTTGTCATGTTCTAACATTTTATATAAAATATAAATTTTTAGATAAATGCCAATGGGTTCTGGATAACCATGGCAAATCGAAGAATTGTTAATGATTTATCCAGAAGAAAAAGTGATCCAGGATCATGGAAACTCGCATCAAATGAAGCGTAAGAAGATTTTTTCAAGCTCATTAATTATGACTCATTTAGAGTTGTGGCGGCAGAACTGCCCTGGGGAACGTTGAAAGTTGTCAATAATATGCCAATTGATTATTCAATCCTTCCGGCAAAGTTTGTTGCTCAAAATTTGTTGTTGGAACTGTTTAGTTTGTTTGAAAGAAAGATCCAATTCATTGCCAACGAAGAACCTTTGGTGAGTCGCAATGTGTGTGATTTACATATAACCATGTACTGTTAAAGGACAAATCATTAAACAAATCTTTTCGAAGAGAAAATGAACCTTATCTAGATAACCTGTTAAAAACTTTAAATCAAGCGTCAGAAGTTTGTTTGCCATCGATCTTGGATGCTCTGATCAAATGGTATGAAGATCAAATCAAGAACAAACAGCGTGATGGACAGATTGGGTAAAGAATTATATGGAAAAATGAAAATATGAAAGAAAATTTCAGAGAAGGGAAAGATCGGGCACAAAAAGCGTTGTTAACCGTCAACTATTTATTTTGCATTGTTCTGATTGAACTTTTACCTGAGATACGATTTCATTCAGCAGATTGTGAACAATATGTTAATTATATTGTTCATTTATCATTCAGTCAAGCAATTGCAAGATTCAAAGAAGCTTATGGAATACACGCTTATAACAACAACATTATTGCTGAAACCTTTGCCGAGGTCATTGGTTCATTATCACAATCACATGCCAGATTGATTCAGAAACATTTTTTCTCACTGTTAAATGATGTACGAAAGGAATCACCAATGACAGCAGCAACTTTGACAACAGTTATTTCATTGCTGAAAACAATGAAATTTTACCGGATTAAAACAAGTCAAGTTAGTGAAATTGAACAAGGTGTTAGCTTTTTAGATGAATTGGCATCTTATTATCTTGAAATTGATGCAAAACAAAAAGAATTAAAACATGCAGCTGCTGGATTATTGGTTGAAATTTTATTACCTGTTGCAGCGGTGAGATAATTTTCAATAATTATTAAAAACAATGATTTTTTCCAGCAAATTAAAACTGAAGCAAATATTCCAGCATTAATAGCATTTGTTGATAGATTATATGCTCCAACATCAGAATTGGCAGGAAAAAAGCAGCATAAAATGGCAGCATATCCATTATTAACTTGCTTATTGTGTATAAGTCAAAGCAAATTTTTTCTTAACAATTGGGTACATTTTTTAAATGCCACATTACCAAACCTCAAAAATAGAGATACAAAAATTTCCCGGGTGGCATTAGAATCACTTTACAGATTATTATGGGTATACATTATAAGAAATAATTGTGAAGGAAATACAGCAACAAGAACAAGATTGGAAAGCATCTGTTCCAGCATCTTTCCCAAGAATCAACGTTATGTTATTCCACGTGATGCTCCTTTGAATATTTTTGTTAAAATCATCCATTTTATTGCTCAACAAAAATTAGATTTTGCATTCAAAGAGATCATTTTCGAATTACTTGGATGTCAAAGATTAAATCGATCAAGTACCATAACAATCAATCCTGAAAGAATGAATATTGGTATTAGAGCATTGATGGTTATTGCTGATGGTTTACAACAAAAAGATGGACCACCAGGGATGCCAAGAACGTTTGCGCCAATTGCAAGTGGAACAATTCAAAGAATGAGGAAGACTTATTTGACAAGACCATTAACAGCTGATGTTGCAAGATCATTGGGTTTGGAACAATATTATTTACCATGTAGAAAAGCATTTGATGCTATCATTAAAACATTGGATACACAAGTTGGAAAAGGATTTATGAGAATATCACAAACAAAAGGAAAAGAACCAGAGGATTTGTTGGCAAGTGATATAAAACCAAAATTGGATTTGTTTCGCACTTGTATTGCTGCTATTCCTCGTTTATTACCTGAACCAATGCCACATTATGATTTGATTGACTTGATTATTCGTATGACTGTTCACATGGATGAAGAACTTAGCCAAACAGCTTATTTAACTCTGCAAAATCTAATCACTGAATGTGTTGATTGGCGAGAAGACATTATCCACAGTTATGTTGGATTTTTAACCAATCATATTCAGGATACTTTTCCAAACTTATTAGAATCAACAGTTCGATTCTTGATTCAATTATTGTGTTGTTGGAAATCTGCAATTATTCAAGAAAGGAAAAAAGAAAATCAACAAACAAGTACGACAAATAAGAATACTACTTTTATCAGCAATTCTGCTGGAGTTATTGTTCCAACAACGTCAGCAAACAATGTAAAAGCCAATGAAATGAGTAGCCAATCAGATGGTGGAGCAACGTTACATCAACATTTATCGCCATTGATGAATAATGCATCTGCAATTGCACTTCATAATGTTGAAGGATTCGCTTTGGCATTATTATGTCATACAAAGCAAATGGAAAAAAGAACGCCATTTATACTGTTGCGAGAAGTCAAAATTATTCTCAGCTTGATGGATAATGGGGTAAGTTTTGTGTTTGATGGTGCAAGAACAGTTTAACCTATGCTATTGTTTTTAGGTACATGATAAACCAGTTCTCACAGTTCTTGATGAAGCAACAAGTTATGTCATTAACAAATACATTGAACATGTTCCATTAGCGGAAAGGCAAAGTTGGGGTCAAGATTTCATATCCGTTTGTGATAAGATTAATCACATTGAAACGGATGCCAATCTTGTCAACAGTGATAAAGGCAATGAATATCTTCATTGGGATCCGTGGGCATGTGCATTGTCAGGTTATTGTGAATACAGATTTTTGCCTGAACAATGTCCAACAGCAGTAAATTTTGCTTGGCCAGCGCTATTCATAAGATTAAATGCATGCCATCAATTTGTTGATCCAAGGTAAAATTTATCAGCATTTATGTGGTAATGATCATCTTTTAGTAATCCACAAAATGAAAACAGAGCTTCTTTATTAAGAAGTAGTAAAAGCAAAGCAACAACATCAGCATTATGTGGTGATGCACTTGATCAATCAAGTTATCTCACACTTTGGCAAAGATATTTGGTCATGTCTTGTGCTTTGACACAACCGCCCAATCAAACAGCAAGTATTTTATCAAGAAGTTTTTCACCAAATGGAAAGTAAGAATTATTGCGCAAGTTTATTGATCAACATCAAAATTTTTTTTCAGTTTGGATAGTTTTGATTCCGTCAGAAGCATGACAGCATCATTACGTGTTCCAAGATCAACATCAGCATTCAATTGTACACATTTATTCCAAAAAGTTGCTTTAATGTTGAAATGGGAACAAAAACGTGATATTCGTGATGCTGTTGTACTTGGCATTGGTTCAATTAATCCAAAATGTTTTGAGTAAGATTTTTTGATTATTTTCAAATTATTCCAAAATTATTTAGCTTGTTTTTGGAAGATCTTGCGACCCGCGGAATGATCAGAGAAATTCAAGAAAAGAAAAATGAAAGCAATGTGCGACGACGAAAACGAAAAGACTCATTACGAATTCAAATGATTAGAATAATTGAAATTGCTATGTGGAGAGATGTTCTTCGAACAAGTAATCTTATTGATCCAAATACTGGACAATTATCAAATTTATTGATGGAATTATTGAATGGAATCAAATCTGGTGTTGAATCTGATTTAGATCGTGATCCATCTATTTTAGCAAATTTACGACTTCATTTTGCTAAAACTGTTGCATTAATGATCAACAGTGTTCCACTTGATCAAAGGAAAATATTATTGTCTGTTAACGTTAAAAAAGAGCTTGCATTGTTGTTTTTTCCTTGGTGCAGCACTTTATTAGCTGAACGAAGGTATGTCTAAAAATTATTGCCATTTTTTCTCAACACCTTGCCTTTTTCAGTCAAAGAAACCAAAACATGGGAACTTACGAGTCAAAAGCGGTGCATGCATTGATGTCGGTTCTGATTTGCGGTCAAATTCCTGACCAAATCAAAGAAGAAGCAGCCATTGGTTGGATCAATATCATTATGAATGCTGCATCAGAAATGGTTAGTTCTTGTTTTTTGTTGTCATTTTAAGAAAAATAATTTTAGGTGCAAAATATTCGCGAAGATTGGTTAGCCACCTTCTTACATTTGAATGAAAACAATCCAATTTTTCTTGATTTTGTGATTGGGCGTTGTTATGATCGATCAACAGTTACAGCAAAGAGTTTCTTCAAATCATTGGTTATTTTATTTTCAAAAAGAGTTTATCCATGTGATCACATTTCATTACTAGCATTATGTCAAGTTTATGCCGGTGATGTTGATATTTCATTAAGACATTCAGTTGGTTTATTAATTCAAATATTAAAAAAAGAATTTTTGGATGATAATTCATCAACAAATTTGTCAAGTACAATTGAAATCAATGTAAGTCAACCAGATTCATCATTAAATGGTAAATCGATCAAAAATCAATCAAGAATTATGCCAGCATCACAAAGTATTTTATGTCGACAATTATCAGAACAATATCCAACATTAACAATACAAATGATATCAGAATTATTTAAAAGATTAAAAGAATCACAACCAAGAATTGATTTACAAGCATCAATATTAAATACAATTGTTTATTGGCTTGGTAATATTGAATTAATAGATTTAAATTGTGAAATAACAATTGATGATGATCATTCATATGAAAAAGGATATGGTTCAATTGAAGCAACAACATTAATATTAAATAATTTATTATATGTTACAGCAAAATGGCCAATAGAACATAAAGAAATTATTTCAAAATTATGGAAAACACTTGTACAAAATTATTCAACAAATTTACCAATTGTTATACAATATTTATTTGTTATGAATTCATTATCACCAGAAATATTAATTCCAATATCAAAACAAATTGTCAAATATTTATTAGATGGTTGTGGTGATCGTCTTGTTAATATTTTAGTTAATCAATTAACATTAATGACTGAACAATTTAAATATGAAATTATACGTCATGATCAAGCACCATTTTATTGTTGGCAACAACAAACAAATTTTGATAATGATGAAACAAATGTTGGAGAAAATGATAATAGTAATGGTAAAGTTGATAATATTCAAGATACTGATGAACATGATAATAATGGATTAAAAAAATTAACAGTTTCATCATATAATACATTATTTTATGCTGATGTACAATATTTATTACAAACACATCAACCAGTTGTACATTTTACAAGAAGTAATTTATCATTATTTTTAATATCAGAATTAATTGGTGCTAATGATGAAAATGATATTGATTGGACAACACATTTGACAACAATACTTCATGTAAGTGTTTTATGTCTTGATGCAGCACGTCCAATTATTTGTCGTCATGCAAGAAAAACTTTGATTAATATTTGTGTTTTACTTGCTCCAACAGAAACTAATTCTCATCAAATTGCAAATTTATTGTTACATAATGCTTTACAAACTGATAGATCAGAAATGATGGAAAAATACAATGGAACAAATTCTGATCCAAGCATTTTTTATTCAAATGGTTCATATAATACGCAAATTGGTGGTGATACATGGTCATTTGCAACAGAAATTCATTCAGAATACCGGCAAATGTTGTTAGATTCAAAATCAGTGTTTTCAAACAAAGATGAATTGTTGCAAGCATTAGTTTTTTGTTTGTCAGAAAAAATGGACAAACCATTATGGACAAGTGAAGATATTTCATCACGTGGATGGAAAAGTGACAATTCTGATCAATTAAGCTGTTTTGTACACCATCTTAGCCAATACTTTGATGGAATCTTGCCAGGATTATTGTTCAAATGGACCGATACATCAATGCACTTTGCATTATCAATCAATAATCGCCATTTTGCAAGTCGATCATTCCAAATTGCATCAGCATTGGGTCAAAATCCTACGCCATGGATTGGACATATTTTATCACGATTAGCTGAACTTGCTGGTGATCATAATGATGACACGCAATGCTATATAACGCACATGATGTTGTGTTTCCAAGCATTAGTGCCGTTTATCAAAATTGAACATGAAGCAACAGGAAGATCAAGTATTCAATCTCCCGTGTCACCAACTGGGCATAATCGTTCTGTGAGTTATACTCCAGCATTATTGTCCAATCAGACAAATTCTCCAATTGATGGAGGTAATGTTGATGCAAATAATTTATTGAAAAATTCACCATCAGATTCATCACCATGGGCAGGAAAAACAGGAATTAAAAAAGATGTCCGTCATTCGATGTTGCTTGAAAATGAAGTTCATGGATCCTTGGTTACATCCACACCTTTGAACAGATCTAAAAGTGCAGCAACGTTGAAAGTTGAATCAATGGCAAGTGAAGAAGGTATAAGTGCATTTGCACAGCTTTTATCAATTGCTGTTGCAATGCTTGAGTCACATGTGGACAATGAATATTTATTGGCGCTTAATTTGATTGAAAAAATCTTGGATTCAGTTGGACCAGATCGTGATCAATGTTTGCAAAGATTAGAAAAAACAATTCAACAACTTGAATGGAATGGTTTTAATGGCATTGTTGGATTAGTTTGTCGTGGATCAATTTATTCATTTGGTTATGA
Organism: Panagrolaimus sp. JU765; assembly: GCA_901765185.1. NCBI lineage: Eukaryota > Metazoa > Nematoda > Chromadorea > Rhabditida > Panagrolaimidae > Panagrolaimus > Panagrolaimus sp. JU765. Next base: position 360,616 of record CABFKL010007869.1, on the reverse strand, counting down.
AATTGCTGTATCATTACTTGTCAAATGTGTTTTGATGCTGCATGAACCTGTCATTGCATCACCAAATTCCTTTGCATTGATTGTCACAACAATTTTACCATATTTGTTGAATGGATTTGATTACATGACACCATTATGTGTTACAGCAGCACAAACAATTTCCGTATATTGTCAAGATCAATTACAAGAATTATCAAAACAAAATCCAGAAATTCAAGTTAATGATCATCCATTAAGTTATCTTTCAACGGTTAGTTTAAAGCTATCATTCACTTGATATTTTTGTTATTTTTTAGATGATGATTCAATACAATGATCGAAGTTTTCCAAGAGATCGTTTTCAATGGACAAAATGTGTTATTAATTATTTAATTGATGCAGTTAAACCAAATTGTATACAACTTGTTGTTTTATTATCTGAAATGCTTGATCGATGTCCACAATCAATGCATATGTATTTATTACATATAATTTATTTGATTTTATCTTATGGAGATTTTACTGAAGCATCACCAGTTCCATTAAATGCTCAAGTATTGAGAATTGTCAGCAAACATTTACAAGGTTCAAATTATAAAGAAGCAGCAAGAATCATTAAAACAGTTGTTGATCAATGGAATTCAATCAGTAATACCCAAGTTCCTCCTGTTGAAGTTTGTTATTTTTTTCTAACAAAATAACCATATTGTTTGTTTTAGCTTGGAGCAGATAAAAGAAAACCAAGATTTGAACTTTATGTTGGATCAACAAATGTAAATCCAACTTGTTCTGTATCTGGTGGATCTAATAATGCAAGTAATGCCATTAGCCCATCAACTCCGAGAAGATTTACAGCAGCTGGCGCGTCTGGCAATAATCAACCATTGGGAAGTTCCGGACCATTTTCAACTGCAACAACGGGTGGTGCTGGAAATGTTGATAGTTTACGAAGACAAAATAACACAATTCAGGTGATTTTTTTAATTTTTTTAAAGCAAAGTTATTTTTTCAGTCGAAAGTTCGAGAACGACTTATTGGTTTGCTTACAGCATCAGGAATGCAAATTGGTTTACCAAAAAGTGCATCGGTTTGTTTATTTTTTGAATGGTTTGATTATAATTTGATTTTTTTTTAGTTTATATTCACCCAATCTTCGACCGATCTATATCACGATGGAACAAATCCTGTCGGCAATACTGGCACACTTCAAGGCGCAACAAGCAATTCAGCTTATAGTTCAAGTGAACGTATTTCCCATTTGGATGATTTAGAGGCCATGTCTGGTTCAAGTTTGGCGGCTGGTGGTGAAGCATCAATTGCTACAGGATCATTTCCAAGAGTTTTCCGTGAATTTGATTTTCTTGAAGCTGAACATGATTCAATTAGTGAATCAACAGAATCAGGATTCAACTGGTTATCAACTATTCGTCCACCAAGAGGAATTGGAAGCAATGTCAATGGAGAAGGAGATGATTTTATTCATCCTGGTGATGGTGAAGACGATGATGAAGATGATATTGATGAAGTAAGTGATCGTGCTGATCTTATGCATGGTGTCAGAATTCGAAATAATGGTAATCGTCGACTTTCTGGAAGTAATGATCAAAATACGTTGAAAAAGCGTCATCATCGTCCACTTAGTAACGCAAGTGAATTCAACGACGTTTTATCAGATAAAACACCTGTTCAATCAGAGAAACCAAGTGATGAAAGTGCTCCATCATGTCCAAATACCGATGACGACGATGATGATATTGAAGATGATGATGAAGAGGATGAATTAGAAGAAATGGATGAGTTCAAAAGTCAGAAAAGTCAACGTGGAGCATCATCAATGGAAGAAACAGCTTCTAATACTTACCCAACTGGAGAAGATGCTGTTTTAGCTGCATTGGATGCCGCATCATCAATTCAATGTCAATCAGAATTTTCCGTTCAAAACACATCCGAATATAATTTAAAGAAAGCACCAATTCCTCTTGAATGTAATCATCACAGCTCTGGACAAGTTGAACAAATTTGGAAAACATTGTCTGACACTGTTTCAAAAGATCAAGATGGTGAAACTACCGCATATTGCATTTTAATTTTTTCTCAATTGTTCCGTGAATGTTGTGCCAAACTTTCATTACTTTTACGAGATGCTGGTCATACAATGACTATGACAACAACGGCTACTCCATCATCAATTGGTTTGTCTGGTAATATTGGTAATCAACGCGATATCACTGGATATTTTACCCATGCTATTGATGCTTTACTGAAAGTTGCCGATTGCCCTTTCTTGTTTGTTACAGCTCAATTTGTAAGTTTTCTGTTTAATTTTTTTGACAACATTGGCTAAATTCTTATAGTTACGTTCCACAAATTTGCTCCAACCATTGAGAGATTTAGTTGATGATTTGTTTGAACATTATGAAACATTTTATGAAAGAAGAGAACAATGCATTCGAGTAAGTTTTTTCCAACTAAATTTTTTTTAGTTTTTTGGTTTTTAGGCTGTCAATTCGATGAAATCATCATTTAAATTGATGATGATTGGTGGTTCAACAAATTCAAGTTCATATTCCAACAGTTATCAACAAGAAATTGAATTGAGCAAATGTTTATATAAATTATTCTTCCAACTCAATCAAATGCTTCATAAACTCCAAGAAATGATAAAAGCCATACAAAATTCAACTAATTCTTTTGAATATGATATGTCACCAGCTGTTTTATCATTACAAAGAGAATTGTTGGCATGTATGGCTGAAATGCCAGCATCAGAATCACGTTTATCAACAACAAGTTTAAATTTGGTTTCAAGAGGATCACAACACATTGATTCATTGGTTTTACAAATGACAAACAAACAGCACAAGAATGCAATCATGTCTCTAAGACAATTAAGGTAATTCTTTTTTCATTGTTGTTGATGATTTTTTTAATTTTTCAGAAGTCAATATGGTTCGGAATTTGGATGTTGTGATCAAATGGATGTTGATGTCCTCCTCGTTCAATTTTGTCGAAGTCATACTCTTAGAACATGGGCAATTGTTGGTTCAATTCAAACATTGGATAGCAGTTGTAATCAATTAAAAGAAATTAGCATGCAGTTTAATGGACTTAGAAGAACTCTTGTTACTGATGCTAGTACTTCTGTTAGATCATCAAGAGTTTCAAGTGTTAACGAATCGACATTTTCTAATGTTGGAATGATGCATTAATTATACAGAGGAGACAGAATTTTATCATTATTTTTACCATTAAATGGCTACTACAAGGGGTTTGTAATATTTTTCAATTCAGCTTTATTTATTTAAGTCACAATTTTAATTCTAATTTAACTGCAATTTGTATAATGTTTTTTGCAATGTATAATCTGCTGTAATCCAATAAATATTAATCAATCATGTGAGTTACAGTGTTACAGTAATCGTTGTCGATCTCATGGTTTGTTTTTTTGTGGTTATCAGACCAGAGTTATCAAATATTTTTTACGATGGAGTTGTAAAACTGCCAACAACGAAACAAATTTGCATATCGAATAGTTCCGGTAGGTTAACAATCTGCCATCTGATAAGATTTTTTTTGGCCATTAAACCAAAAAAAAATATACAAGTCCCTCATTTTTTTTTTCAAGAAAAAAACAATTACAGATTATTTTCACCTAAAACATTTTATTCTTTGCAAATCCGAAGATTTAAACACAAAAATTGATTTGAAAGTTTTTTTAATAGTTTTGGATCAAGTTTTTTTTGAAAGGCGTCGACAAACCGGCATTTGAAAAGATTATTTTCAAGTTAAACCGTCGGTAAAACTGACAGATTAGTTTTTTTTTCAAGGATTTGCACTTTTGATTTTCCCTTTCAAAAAAAAATCATGATCGATTCATGAAATTCACAAACAATAGAAGAAAAAATTTTTATTTGAAAAGAATGATCTGATAAAACGTGCCATCTGTCACATTAAATTTTTGTTTTTTCATCATGTTTTTCCAATAGTTTGTCAACTTTTTTTTAAACGAGCACTTCGCGCCTTTTTTGATTGACTTTTTTTTAAAAGTACCCTGATGTGTTTTCATTGACACTTTGAAACTTGATGCTTTTTGTTTTTAAAAAGGTGCTGCGCAAAAACTTAATCCTTGAACACCCGCTGTTGAGTCTTTAAGAATCATTTCCGACATGAAAAAGCGGCATATGAACCGGTATAAAACATGTTTAACGGATCAAGACACAATATGGAAAGAAACAAATTGTCGACTTAAAATGCGCATAAATCGATTTTTGGATTAATAAAACGGAAAAAAAGTCCATGTGAAATCAAGATGTGACAAAAACGGCAGCTGGAAAATGAAAATTTTTCAAGTGCTACCGAACAGAATTACCAAAGCATTTTAGCCGACAATTGGTTGTTTGAAATTTGATCTTTTAAATGCCTGAACATTGTTTTTTTTTGCCGAATCACTTTATGGTTTAATCGGAACATCAATTGAAAACATATGTGAAAAATTACAAGGTTTTTTTCCTTCAAAATTTGACGTTGTTTCCCTTGAAAACAAAACATGATCGCCCAAATTGTTGTCAGGTCTTTCACCTGTCAAACTTGTCAAACATTTCCGGATAAAGAAATTATCGTTCCCTCATTTTTTTTTTGAAAAAAAAAATTTAAAAGGAAAAAAAACCCGTTGACAACATTCTGGCGCCAGAAGTATTCTCGCCAAGTCGACTCACTAAGCAATTATACATAATTTACCAGCGCTCGATAAATAAATCTTACGATATTTGCCTTGTCAAAACTGACAGAAAAAGTGGCGCAGTTCACTGTCACCAATTCATGAACAAAGGAAATGTGTCCAGTGTCCAACATTTATGACATTGAAATTATTAAAAGAAATTGCCGACTTTACAATGGCATAGGTTCATTATACCCATGGATTACTGTAAAACAAAAATTGATTTATATGACTTGTTCCCTTGGTTTTTTTCACAAGAAAAAAACATTAATTTACACACCTTTTGTCAATTTTTCTGTTCTTCTTGGTGGCTTATCAATTTTCAGGTAGCACTTGATCTCATAAAAAAAATTTTACAACGTTTTTTTCGAACAAAACTGGTCAATTGATAAGGTGATGATGAGATTGATGACTTTTTGACGCTAAGGCAAACATTTGAACACTCAATCACAGTTGAAAAAACTAAGCAGAAGAAATTGTTGTTTTTTGAATATTCTTGAGTGGATTTTTCGAAAAGGATCAGCTCACTTTAAAGGTTTTTTAGGTCAAATCTCAAATGTGCCATTCAAGCTTTGTCGCACCCCAAAGTGTTTGACAACAGGAAGGAAAACTTGATCAAACTTAATCCGTGGATTGTAAACATGGCAAGTAAAAAAATGCAATTCACTTGAAAAGCAGATTTCAAGAGTCATCTTGTCTAAGTAACCTGATCTATAAAAAAATATTCATTCCTACGGTTTGCCGACTTGTGGTTTTCATTTTTTGTTCCATTTTCAAACCTCATCAATAATTTTTCATTTAAAAAAAAAAATTTGAATGTCCTTCAAAAACATTAAAACAACTGTGTCCATTTGGGAAGAATTCATTTTTTCTTGCGACATCTTGGCACTGATCTTAAAAAAACCGAATCAAAAATTGAAGCTCATAAAAAACATTGCGATGAAAAAAAAGGAAAATTTTTTTATATCCCAATTTCGGATGCTGAATTTTTGATTGGTGTCGGATATAAAGCCTTTTTTCTCATCCATGCTGTCAGGAAATAAAACAAGTCGGATTCATTTCAAAAGATAATTGCCGCAGTCATTTTTTATATTTTTTTTCCTTAAAAAAAATCGGCGCTTCATTCATAAAATGAGCGACAATTGACCGTAATTGTTTGGCAAGAATCGGAACCGGCAAAATTTACAATTCTTTGATGATTATCTCATTTTTTGTCATGGATATTTTTTTGTGGGTTATATGGCAATTTGTCTTTTCTTTTTTTATCAATCACTTTGCCTTGTTGTAAATCATCATGAAAAAAAATCTAAAATCACAAAGACTTGAATTATACTTTCCCAAAAAAATCAACAATTTGCCTTTTTTCTACTTTTTTTTGATTCAAAATTTAACCACGTATTCGGCAGTCAATTTTAGTGCTCATAAAACACCGGCTTTTTTTCCATTGCGCGAAAACGGCCTAGGTGAAAAAAAATTTTTGAACATAAAATTGATGAATCAAAAATGAAAAAAGATAACAAAAAACCGCGTCAAATGAGCAGATTTTACGACTTGAAAGCTCTCAAGTTTGAAAATTGTTAACTTGAAAACAGAATGCAATTTATCAGTTTAAAAACTTTTATTGAGTCATTTTATTTTTCTAGTTTTTTTGGGAATGATTTTTGTTTGACAAAAAAAAAGAGAAATAATTTTTTTTGTACATTTTCACCCCAAACAATCTAAAAGTAAACTGTAAAAGGGTGAAAGCCAATAGAATAAAAAATAAATTAAAAAAAGCTGAATGTGTTTCAAAACAAAAGCGTTTAAGCTTTTGTATTTGAGATGCTTTCATAAATGGGTGAGTATTATGGATGTTTTTGATTTGTTTAAACACCCTACCCGTGGTTTTGGAAAAAAAACATGGGAAAAAAATAGACCTAATCGATTCTCATTGACTTTTACAAAAATGTGAGATTTGAACAAAGAAAAATCAAAAATTTTTGCATCTGTAATTTTTTGAACTCTATTTTGCGACTACCAGTGACTGCATCTTGAAAATCATTTAAGGAGGTCGTTGACATCAAAGCCCCGTTTTGGTAATGTTGGACTTGGTTTAGCATCGGTTCCAGTTGGAGTGCTGTTGGGTGTGCCAGCACTACTGTTGCTTGGAGGAGTTGAAGCTTGCAATGGACTGTTTGAAGCTGTGTTATTGTTGATATTTTGTGCTGCTGCTGCCATTCTGAGTAATTGTTGATGCATAATCAAATTTGGCAAAGCAAAGAATTCAGAAGGATTTGGTGGCATTGCTCCATTCATTGCCGGATTTGGAAAATATGGCATAAATGGTGTACCAAAACCGGATGGTGGAAATGGGAATGGCATGGCAGTTGGTGGCATAATATTGTTTGGTCCCTCCATTGGTCTAATCGGAAGTCCTAATCGATGCCGATCTAGACCATTCAATGCCATTGCGCTTTTCATTGCCGCCAAATGATTTGGTTTTAGATCCTTAAAAAAACATGTTCAAAATATGTTTGAAATTTGATATTAGTTATTCACCTGAACATTTGTTTCAGTCATTTCTTTTTTTTCCTCTTTGATCTTGGATCCTGTTAATGGCGGAGTGTCAATTTCTTGTCCTGAAGATGTGTTGGCTGATGATGATCCTTGACTTTTTGGTCGTTTAACAGGTGGACCTTCATCATCTTCACTATCAGAATATCCACCATTTCTAAAACTGTTAACACTTCCTGATCGATCATTTTGTTGACTTGAATCCGATTGTCTTCCACCAAATTGATTTGAAAGACTTGAATATCCACCGGATAAATGTCGTTTCTTTTCCCGTTTTCCTGAAACAAGAACTAATCAGACTTATTGAAAAAATTTAATTTGCATAATCAAATCATTTTGCATGATTTATGTGGAAAATTATTTCAATCAAAAATAACCTACCGGCACCAGTATCTCGAAAACCTTTGGCAAAAGGATTGTGATCAATTTTTAGTTGAGTTACCTAAAAAAATTCAATTTGTCAACTATTTCAACCAAAACAATTTTGTGAATTCAATCATTTTGGTTTTCCAAAGCGCCAAGTTTAGATAAAAGCGGTGCCAATTTTCAACCCAATGTTTTACTGTACTTTTATAAAAATTAACAAAAAAAAATTTGTCGGCCCCTTGAGACTATTTTATTTTGGCATACAGTAACTTTTTTGAATGAGCGAGAACACCAACACTTCATTTGGCAGTCAATTTGCGGAAAAAAGACAATTTGAGAAGTCTGTTAAATAAAAATTTTTAAAGCTCACAAGAGATTTGACAAAAACTTGTCGACAAATTTATTGCTTCCGTTGTCGGTCGAATAAATGGTTTTTTTTTTCATCAAAATTATTGAAGCAAAACATGTTTTTCTTCCCAAAAAAAATTATGATTTTAGCAAACAAACTAAAAAAACAGATGTTTCTGTGTCAAAAATCGGTAGCTTATAAAACTCTAATAACTCTAAAGGATCAAGTTATGTTTATAAAATTTTTAATCTGTTTTTATCGGCAGCAAATTTGCAATACGATATTTTTAAAAGGCAAATGGCACAACAAACAAATCGGCTTTTGTACAGTAATTAGCCAAAAATGGAATCCAAATCAAAAACTGTTTTGCGCTCATTTGCGCCCTTTTTAGTTTTTTTCCAATTTTGGAAAACCAAAATGACAGAAAATTTTATGATTTTACCAACCTTTTCATTTTGATATGCAGTAACGGCAATAAATTCAGTTTGTGGAAAAATAAAAGTTGTAAATGATGATGCCAATTTTCCATCTTTGACCCGAACAATGTGTAATCTTGGCTGATATTTGTGCATAGAATTTAAAATTGTCTGAAAAAATTTTTTTGATGAATTTTAGAATTATTTTTGTTTTGAATGGGTCAACTCAAAGGAACAGTTCGATTTTATTGTATTTCCCCGATTCTTCATTTTTAAGAAAAAAAATGTTTGTGTCATATTGTCTGGTTTCTAATCAATCACGTCAACGCATTTGCAGAACAAAAGCGTTACGGCTTTTCAACTCAAAAGAAGTCTTTTTTTGCATTAATAGTTTCAAAACTAATTAAACAAGTGCCTCGAGCCCAATGATTTGTGAAGAGTGAAAAAAAATCAACGACACGCGAACAGGTGTTTGTTTGGCACCTTTTTTCTTGTCGTGCTTTAAATATACGGTAAATCAAAGGATTTCCGAGTCAGTCAAAAAGCATAAAGCGCCAAAAATTATTATTCTATCCACGATTCGGTCCAATGCAATTTTTTTGCGACAATTTTGACGCATCATGCTTTGCTAATGAAAAATAAAACATTTTGCCAAATTTTTGTTTGATGTTACAAATTTTACAGTTGACAAGTTTTGGCAAATTTTCAAGCAATATTTACAACTTTAGCTTGGAAAATAAACCGTAATATTTCTCAACTTTTTGCGTTAATTTTCCAGTTAAAAAAAATAAAAAAACTGTCAACATAATCCAAAAAACTGTCATGATAAGACGACGTGATTTGCTTTTACAGTTGCGGTCATTAATCGAGTTGTTATCAATATTTATATTTGAGAAAAAAGCCATAAAAAAAATTTTTTTTTTCTGAGTGCTAATAGAAAGCGTTGACTTTCATACATTTTTCGATGAGTTAGATTTGCTACTGATATGACAAGCATGTGCGAAAAAAGAACAAAAAAAATGAGAAGGAATCAAGACAACTGTCGACAGATGGTGTTTAATTTTTCAATTTTTTCAAAGCATCTATCACAGGCGTCAATTTTATTACCGTTTACATGATTTTTTGACAGCTTTTTGAATGTTGCATTTTTTTGAAAAAAAAAGCATTGGTTGGTGAAAACGTTGCAAAAAAAATTTTTTAGCCAATGAATGCCGTCCATGGTAACCAATGCAAAAGCGTCATTTTTTACAGCTTTTTTTAAAACCAAAAAAAAATTATTTTGCAAAGATTTTTTTTATTGATTTGGGTCATTGAAACGGTCAAATGCGGAAGCAACAATTGAAAAATTTGAGTAAGCTTGTTACAAGTGTGTATGTCATTACTTGACATTTGACGCCAACTCAACTAATATTTTTTTTAAAAAAAACAAAGTGACACATTTTTTTGCTTAAAAAAATATTTTTTTGGTTTACCGTAATCATGTGTTAGCAAATTTGCATTTTATAAACCAACTTTGGCACACTTGATGCATGCACACACCCCGAAAAAAAGTTAAAACAATCAGCAATTTGGTATAAGCGGTGTTATGTTACTGTACAAATAGGATTAGTCTACTTGCGCTACTTTTAGCGACTGTTTTCGATCCCTTCGTAAGTTGAAATCTAAAAACTTGAGTATGCAAACGCGATTGGGTGCCTGAGCTTTTCATGCAATCGACCGGAAGTTGACTCTGGCCTCTTCAAAGTGCCAAATTTCTCTCAGAGTTTGTTAAACAAGCCTTTTCCGGACAAGTAACGCGACAAAGCTGTGCCGGAGATGGATTTGTTCAAAAGGATTGATTTCAATTCCGCTTTTTTAAAACAAAATCAAAAAAAGCCAACTACGCATTTTTCCAAACGTATTAAATGTGGCAGATTAAGCAATGTTTGCTGAATTTTGTCAGGATGCAATAGAAGAATCTTGTGAGAACTAATGCAAAAAGCATTTACAATTACTGTAAATGAGTTTAGACCTACCGGGCCTTTTGGAAACGGACTCACATAGCCGTGACGATCGGTAATATTATTGGTAACCTTGATTTTATGAAAATTGGCTCCTTTATTCATCCAATGTTCACCGGTAGCAAGAGATTCTGGATGTACATTAATTGGTTTTGGCATTTCAGGATCACCAGAACCAGCTACCATCCATTTTGAATTATGAAATTTGTATCGATTTGAATCAACTGGAATAATATCCAAAGCAATTAAATATTTTGATTGCTTATCCAATCCTTTGAATTTGACTTTAAATGCTGGGAACATTCTCCTGTAAAAAAAAGTCATGTGTTAATTTTTTATGATTGATGAACAGTGTGAAAATTTGCATAACTTGGTCTTCAACAAGAGGTGTTAACCATAAAAGTTCTGATCCTTATCGACTGAGAAAATGCTCTCAATTTTTTTTTGTTTTCCGTCAAATACCGTAACCAAAAAATTTGCGGTATTAAAATTAACCACAAAAAAATGTTTGAAACGCTTCAATTTTTTTTGCAAAAAAAAAATTTCTTTGATTTTTTCTTGATTTTGAAACAAGTAATCGTTTTTTCACGCCAATTTTCAAAAAAGATGATCAAAACCAATAAAATCAAAAGAGTTGATGAATTTATTACTGAATCAATTTTTCTTTATTTGGAAATTTACGGTTCTATGCTCCTTTCAGACTTTTTTTTTTAGAAAATTTAATGATTTCATGTTCATGAACAAACTGGTTGTTCTCATTAACTTAAAACTAAGAAAAAAAAATGCACATACATACGTAGTTTTTTTTGAATGCACTAAAAGCTCTCGTGTTCATTAAATTTGCTTCATTTGCGCGGTAGATAAAAACCACCTACAGACTGAATACGGGAATGGGAACAAAAATGTTTTTGCAATGCGGTAAGATTGACGCTCCCTTGCTTCCGCTCTTCAAACATTTGACAAAAAAAAAATGCGCCAAAGCTTATAAGATTAGAAATCAGGGGGCCAAATGGTGTCGACGGAAAAACAAAAAGTGAGAGTCCAGACGCCTTTTTTTTCCTCTTTTGCATTCTGAAATATTTTGCATCATGGACAATGTTAACGCCTTTTCTAAAAGATGCCTCCAATAACAAATAGACAATAGTTTTTGTCAGTCATGTTCGGTTTAACAGGCAAAAAATTGACATTGCTCATAAAAACAACAAGAAAGAGCCGCAAACATTTTTTTTCCGTGAAAAAAATTTTGAGCGGTAAAGAGCAAATGTAATCAATTTGAAAAAAAAAAGGTGCGAACTTTAGCAAGTTTTTTTTTAAATGACTTACCGTCCACTTTTTGTAATGATCATTTCATTTACGCATTCACTAAATTGATCCCAAAGATGTTTTTCATCAAGTTCAGCTTCTGGTTTATCAATAACACCATCATCTTCGATTTGGAGAGGATAATTTAATTGACAATGACCACTTGCTGCTAAATATGTAGCAATTTCAATTGGAATACGGTTAAATCCATTGGGATTTTGATGATATGGTATGGCAGGATGTTGCATAAATGGATGAGGCATCATTGGATTAAATTCTGGTCTTTGAAAAAAATTTCCAAAGGCAAGAGCTGCTGCTGCAGCCGAGTTTGGTGAGATCGACTGATTGGAGTTAGACGCCTGAGTCATACCAGTAGCGGCAGCAAAGGCTGCGGCCATGTTGAAATCTGGTGGTAAACCATTATTTGCGGCAATAGCAGAAGACATGATATCACTTGCACGCTTTTTAAGATGATTTTTGTTTTCAATAATTGGTGATATAGAATTTTGTTTGTCAATAATATCTTCACCAGAAATACAATCTTCAGTTTCCTCGTCGTCGACAATAATTTTTGTCGATGACACAGGAGATACTGATGAAGATGACGCTGGAATAGAGCGTTTAGCTGGAGAATCCAGCTTTCTATCAACAGCCGAAATTGTGAGAATTTTGACGGCTTCAAGCCAGGACGGAATGAAAATAAACAATAAAGGGTGAAATTGGTGTTTTCAATGATCGCAAAAAATATAACAAGCGATCCAAATTTTCACGCAAAAAAAATTTTTGAAAAGAATTCCAAACAATGATCTAAACCAAAAAAAAATTAGTCATAAGTGATAAAAAACAAATTAAAACAAAAAAAATTTAACACGACAATGAATCACAAAAATAAACCATAACTCAAAATGCGGCTACTGATTATAGCAACTGTCGAAAAGGATTGGTCGCGCTCTTGTTGTGCCGTTAAAAGAAAAAGGGCGGTATTTTATTTTAGAGACACGCGACACGTTCTATAGTCGCCAATGTCGCTCATTGGCTGGTCTTTTTTAGAAAAGCGATGCTCATTTTTCAATGGGGTGGAGTCAGGCTGATGTGAAATGTGAAGAAAAATGAAAAAGGAGGGTTAGCTTTCCAGGAGGTGCAAGATGCATCGCATTCGGTGTTGTTCTGTCACAGCTCTTCTGTTACCATCAATTTTTGTAGATTTTTTCCAAATTTTTTTTTGCAAAATGATCAAAAATTCACGAAAACATTTTAGCGCCAAAAATTATAAAAATAAAAATCATGATTTTTTTCAAATTGCCAAATTGGGGAGGATTAATGTTTTTATGACCTGGGTATATTTGCGGTTAACGAGAGATAGATGGCTCCGTCGACAACCGGAACGCATTAGAACGATAAGAGGACTTTATCGGGATCTTTGAAAACATACTAACCGTTACTTGAGATATTGTTTTGCGCTGGTTTAAAAGTCGTCAAATTTTTCACTAAAAATATCAAAAATGAAAACAGGCAATGATCAACCATATTATTTGTTTTTGACACCATGTTTATTACTGTATTGATGATGGAAAAATAGGAGAAAAAGAGGGAGAAAATCTCATCCAACTATGGAAAAAACGTTTAAACAGCAAAATCAAAAATTTTGACATTAGCGCAATGTTTATTCACAAGATCATTTACCGTGAATATCAAAATCATTGCTGTAAAAAGACAAAAAAGAAGCCGACAGTGAATCCCCGGATTAACTTTTTCATCGCAAAACGCGCCGACATAGTGATAATTTAAAGAAGGTGATAACGACTTAATTCAACGGATTTTAGAACTGATAATTGGAAAGGGATTAATGTGCTTAAAGTATTGTCAGATAGCGGCGTTTTTTAACAACAAAGCAGTTCCCGCACCAAAGAGAAGCTCTACTGCGGTGTCCCTAATGGCTAAGGCTCGCACCTTCTATGAAGCTTTATCAGTTAAAGGATTAAATCATGGAAACGGTAGAAAACTAACGCTTCTCGTTTCCAAGTTTATTCAAGTTAAAAAAATAAGCTACTGCTTTTTTTATGGCAAAAGCCGTCAAGAACAAATAAATATTACGTAAGATAGGCGCCGATGCCGTTGCTCTATTTTGAAGATTGACATCCTGCCGGAATCTTCACCAGATAATCCACAAGTGCCAACAGGTCTTCTCGAGACTTGCCGACAATTGGATCAAGATTAGCTTGGGAAGCTTCTGGTAGAGGAATTCGGCAAAAATCTTTTGATCTTGTCAAAATGTTTGCAAAGTGAACCAGGGTCACTCAACTCTCGACATATGTTTTTTCAGAGGTTCAACAAACATCCGATTATAAAATGATTTTTTTTTATCCAGATGTACTTTTTATATACCGTAATTTTGAAAAAATTTTTGACTGTTTCTAACATACTTTTCGCGGGACTAACTCTGAACTGTAATCGACACCAAAAACAAATCTTTTCATCAACGCAATGCGACAGATACTGTTCGAAGCAAGGCGCATTATTGTGTTTGTACAAATAAGTAGCTGCCAGCCTGTTAGACCGTCACACTCTCAATTTTCGATATATGTTCTCAATGTCGAAGCAAGCATTTCAACAAGAAGCGACAAGCGGACGAGCAAGGATGATTTTTTGAAAAAAAAGCGACACTCTTCAAAGTCAAGCATGTAAAGCGAAACTTCTCAAAACTTGAGTAAATCAGTTAATACCCCATAGCGCGAAAAGAAACTGTAATCGAAACAAAATTGTTACTTTGATTTTCTTTTCTTTTGTCAAATCCATATGTTCCTCTAAAAATAATCAGTGGTGAAGCTGCAACAAAGAAGTGTGGGAGCTGCGTTCAGTTGTCATCTTGAGACTGTAAAAGAAAACAAGAAGAGTAAAGGTATCAAATTGCTGACAAAGCGACGAGTCTTGACTTGTAAGAAAAATTTTCGGATTTTCTTTTCAAAAAACTCGAGCATTCTCACACAACATTTAGACTTGGCTATTTTGTTGACAGATAAAGTGTTTTGTGGGATATTGTTTCTTTTTTCACATTGCACGCAGAAAAAATGAATCACACCTTTTCTTACGGTATTTAAAAAAAATTGAAGTAAAAAGTTTTGCCAACAGCTAATCGGGTTCTATCGCGCAGTGACCTTAACAAATACTTTTTTTTTGGTCAACATTTGCACTTATGAAGTTGGCATCTTTGAACGTCCGGTTAAAACTAAAAGCTGTTTAAGTACTTCGGGAAGCTCTGGTGCGCAATAACCCGATAGGTTAAAAAGTTTTGCCGCAGCTTTATTCGGTCAACAGGTGCCACACCACAAAGCCTTAAGTGGAAAACTACCTTGTCAAGTGTTTGCGAGCAAGTTTACAAGTCTTGACTTTTTTAAAAACTACTTTTAACAAGTATGGCTTAAAAACAAAGGTGTGGTAGATTTTTGACTAGTATTATTTTAAAAAAAAAACAATAAAAAAACATAAATTGGGTTGTTAGCAAATAATAAAAAAAATTGATCCCATTGTTTCAGAATATAAATCAAAATCAACCACAAATGACCCGAGAAAAAAAGCGACAGCTCAATTGGCAATGAACACCGTTGTTGGACAAAATTACACAGGTGTCAGATCACAAATCTGCTTGTACTACATCAAATCAACAAGCAATGACAACTGTTTCTTTGTTTAAATGCCGCGATTTCTGTCGGCTTTTTTCGCGACATTCTTAACTTCAAAAGTTATCCCGAAGAATTCTTTTCTTCACCCAATTTGCCCAGTGGCCAATCAAAAGACAAAAGAGTGTATTGCCAAATGACTTTTGTCGCATAATTTAAAACCCCTTTGGTGTTGTGGTATTCTTGATTAACTTTTTTTTCACAATTAACAACTCCCCAGTGTTTAAAAATATTTCAAACTGTCGTCAATTAGTTTTTTTTTCTTGTTCAAAAAACTATAACTAATTTTTACTGTACTTTTTTTTGTTACCATTTGTCAAAAAAAACACTTAAACAAAAAATTGTCAAATTTGTAAGAAAAAAATTTGATGACCAATTGGTCAGTATTATAATTTTTTTTATCACAAATTGGCACACTCTAAGGTCATCCATCAATCCAAAAAGACAATCCACAAATTTGCAACTGCAAAACATACAAACAAATCATTCGAATCCTCATCGCGACCCTTGTTATTACAACAAGAAAATGGCAACAACTAAACTTGTTTCGAACAACGGTCAGTTGTATCGGAACTCAATAAAACTGACAATTGGGGTTATATTCATTTAATGACCAGGTAGTTATTTCAAAAAAAAATAATAAAAATAAATCCACAAAGATTAAGAAAACATTGGGAAAATCGTGGAAATCTACCAAAAAAAATTTCACTGACAGTTTTTTTTCCCAAGATTATAATCAACCACAAATGGCACGCGTTTAACAGATTTGGACAGATTTAAACGGTAAAGGTGGGAATGTGAGAAAGTTTGACCATAATGTGCTTGGAATGCTGATGGTATCATGAAATGGTGCAAATGAACGAACAATAAGGCAAAGGAACGAACGTTCATGTTAATTAACAAACAATTTGAAAAAATCAAGGGGCTAATTTCACAGTAAATTAAACAAAAAAAAATCTGAAAAAAAATTCTGAATAAAAAAATTGATTTGCTGTTTCATGGTCGGATAAACAAGAACAAATGATTTTTTTAAATTAACAAATTAAGAATCCCGAAAAAAATGAAAACATATTTTTTGAAATCCCGGATTCATGAAACAAAAAAATTTTTATAAAAAAAATTGTTTCAAAAAACAAGCATCATTTTTTTAAAAAATCCACGACGTTTCCATCAACTTGAAAAACAACTTTTTTTTTCAAAAATGTTGATCAAATCAATTTGTCATTTTAAAATCTTAAATAAATGTTTTTGGGTTTTCATTAATGTTTTTATAATCAGCGTTGCACATGAACCGTTCCTCAGTTCAGAAGCGGAAAGCGTTGAGGCGGACACATTTTTTTTGACAGCGCAAAAGAATTCAAATCAGTGGTAGAAAACTAAAAAGAACAACTAACTACCACGCAGAACAAAAAAAATTGGTTGATGACATTAATTTGAATTGAGTGGTGAGCTGTTAATGCCAACGGCGCGAAGACTTTGGTTTTTTCGCACATGGATGTCAAAAATTTTTTTTTTAAATTTGTTGAAAAAAAAAATGGCTGTCTAATTGAATGATTTTTTTTGGGGGGGAAATGGGGAAATGGTAGAATACTTTGGACATTTATTTGATGATCATGTTTTTAAAACAAAGGAATTATAAAAAGTTGACACTATATGATTATCCATGACCTTTTTTTTTTATTCCATTGTTTTTCTGCGGCAAGTTTTAAACTATTGTTACTTTTAACCTAAAACAGCAGCAATCAAGCATTTTCAAATTCTCAAGTGTCATCGGGTAGTTCAAGTGTCATATTGCCATTTGTGCATGTTCAGTTTTGGCTTTTGGTAATATGATTAACGGTCTAAAATCAATTGTTCATTTTTAAGCTATAAAACATCAAAAAAATAAAAAAAAGTTTTTTAAACAAAAGGGGAACTCAAAAAAATGATTGATGAACTGTTTGATAAAAATTTGCACCTTTATAAAAAACATCATTTCTGAAACGCAGACAAATCAGAAATTTTTTGCAAACAAAGCGCCAAATCAACAACAAAAAAATAAAACGTTTTGACACATCTTCTAATAAAAAAATAACTTTGATGCTAATCAGATGATTGCAAGAAAAAGTTGATGTTTAAAAAAGTTGAAACAAGAAAATGACATTCCATTCTTTAATGAATTGATGAACCAACGATTTGGACACCAAAGTTAGAACGTTCCAAATCGTTTCAACTTTCCAAAAAGAAAATGGAAGGAAAAACTGAACAAACTCCGAGGATTTTTTCCGACTTCAAACAAAGCATTCCATGAATTTTGAAAAATTTGAATTGTTTTTTCTGCTTTGATCACAACAGTTTGCAATATATGCAAAATTTTATTCGCTCAAACAACAACTCGACAACATCTCAAAGTTTTAAATAAAAGGTTGATGACATAGGCTCAAAACAGGAGTGACAAAAACAATCAAAAAACAACTTGGTCAAGAAAATGATGAGAATCAGACCGTTTTGTTTTTTGAATGTTTTCCTTTCACCCCCGGAACCAAATCAAATCAAACTAAACCAAAATATTGAAGTCGTTGAAGCAGAAAATTGTCGTCGATGACGTTGTTTTACAGGTTGACGACGTAAGGTTGATCGTTCATGTCGATCATGGTTGGCTCGGTGAAGTTGAGGTTCATTGGCTTCAAATGGAACCATCCATTCAAATGGGTGTGCGGACAAACGGAGCAGGAGCAGTTGCCATTGAAATTGCCTTCAGCGTCCTTCAAGCAGACGCCTTGCTTGCACCGGTCGGATCCACGGCAATGGTCTTTGCACCAGCTGTCGGCAATGGCAGGGTGGGCCTCGGTACAGTGTGGGACCCCCATGCGGATGTGAGTGTTGCCGTAGTAGATGATGTTGTGGTAGTTCCAGTAGTCGTACTCACTGTAGTCGGCTTGACAGTAGTTGCACAAGCAGGGTTGCCCAGGTTCATCGTGCAAGAAGATGCCGACGTCGCATTCTTGTCTGCCTTTCTGTAAATGCCGTAGAAGATGGCAAAAATGGGGGAAACTCACGGTGAATTGTTGGCAATATGGAGTACAACACTCCTGGGGATAGCTTTCTTTGTTGGGAACGTCGACGATGCACTGGGGAACCACAACCTCATATCCCAGATCATACTTGGCAGATTGACGGAGGGTGTAGTTGCCGATGACGACGTGCTTCCATTCGTCACGGATTCCCAAGGGAACGTAACCGACCGAGATGGCAATGGCAAGGATGGCAAAGATGAAAACAGTTTTCATTTTCCGTTGGTTTCCTGAAAACTCTGAGGTTAGTGAAGGTTGAAGGAAGGAATGGATGGCAAACAAGAATCGGCCACTGCTTTTATACTGGAGCCGGCAGCAGAGAAACTTGCCATTTGCATAAGCATCAAACATCAAGTTGCAAAAATTGTGAAAATTTTCGCTGATCAGGCAAGGCACACCTTGATTTTCGTGCAAAAACGAAAAATGAATATAAATTTTTTGTCTTTTTTCATGTTCTTTACCGATCAGGTAACATTTTCCCACGGTGCCGGCTTGAATTTTTTGTCTTGCAAATTTTTTGTTATGAAATATTTTTTTTGCAATTCTTGTCATGACAGCAATCAAATGATTGTCATGGCAAATCGTTTGATTGCTTTTTCATTTTTTATAGTTTGTGGAATACAAAATCAATTATGTAATAACTGTTTATTGGTGCAAGAAGGTTGATTACAACAAACTATAACACATCTATTAATTACAAACACTAATTGCCAAAACATTTTTGACTGATCGGCTTCATCGTTTGTGAGACATCATGGGCAAGCATTTTGTTTCAGTTCAAGGTTTGGAAGTTAAAAGTGAATCCGAGTTGTGCTGATATTTGACCAAATTTTCAGTTCCTTGTTCTTTGGTTAATTTTGGCCATAACCATATCAAAATGGCTAATGGAATGAAAATCCACACACACGTTGGAATAATAAAAATCCAAAACAATTGCCAAAATGTTGCATTAGGATTGATGTAATCGATATTTCCTTCCGGTACACGAATATATAATGTGGCATAAAACACTGTCTTCCAGAAAACCATCAAAGTAGTTGAAAATGTTAAGATGAGAGTATGCTTGGAATTTTTGCGATTCAAAAATACGGCAACAAAGTTGAGGAATATTTCCAACAACATAATTCTTCCAGATGCCATTGTAACAACGTCGTTGGTTCGGGCGTAACGGAGATCGACTTCTGCATAAATGTTCCCTGAAAATAATTTTTAGTTTTGAAAAGTTCAAATAAAAAATGCTTCGGATGGATAACAAGTACAATGAACTCACAAAGGTGATACAGCTTTTCCATTGATCCTCCTTTGTTTGTAAGTGGCCGAAGCATTGTAAAGCTAATATCAGCAGCACAGATGATTCCAGATGCTATTAGCCAGATTTCAATCCAAAGCGCCAATTGATGTTTTTTCTCGGAAGGAGTTGGTGGAACATTTGAACCCATTTCGCTGCTTGCAAACTTATTGGCAATGAAATCTTTTTTTCCGCAACAAGCTTAAAAAGTAGTGTCAAATTAATGAGACTATTTTTTCCAGAAGCAATTTATTCAAATGTCCTAAATTTCAAGAAAGAAAACAGTGTTTGAGTAAAAATTCTCGAACAAGAGAAAGTACAATGGCGTATTGTCGAGAACGTTTTAGCGATCGAGTATTTTTTGTTTTGAATAGATATGGAGGAAAGATCTTATGGCATCCAAAATTTAATGGATGATATTGTAAAAAACCTTGGACTAATGTAAAATTTTAATCTATTCGTCTGGTCTCATTTTTACCAAGAAAAAAGGCGTGTCAAATAAATTTTTATTGCAAAGAACGTTCCAACTTCCTGTTTCGTTGATATCAAAAGTAATTTTAAATAAAACAATTTTTTTAAATTGACAGCTGTTGAATAAGCTTATTAATCAAATCCAAACATCAAGTTTTGCTGTTTTATTCTTTACACGCTACAGAGTGCAAACTCTATGAACATGATTTCATTTACTGTTACAATTTTGATCAACGAACACGTCTGATTGCAAGAAAACAAGCTTTGTTCTCAGAAATACAAGACTTGCTGGGCAAATTAATGAAACTTTCCATTTGCACATCGGTTATTTGAAAACATGATGTGAAAAGTTGAACTTTGTAAAAAACTTGAATTCAAACAACTTGAAAAAACGTTTGATGAATTATGAGCTAAAAAATCACAAAAAGTAGTTGTGGAATGAATCACTTTATCTTCATTAATAACAACTAACAAAAAATTCAAGTAAAGACACGTCGTCTATGATAGGAATTATATCCACCCATATTTGCTGTATCTGTTTGCTTCTGAAGAGTTCGAGTATAATCGACAACGGCATCAAAAAATTTGTTTATTTGCAATCGTTGTGTTGATCCTGGGAATAAACTTTTTCTGCAATCCAAATGCAAGCCAAATGTTAACGGTTGAAATCTAATTTTTGCCAAACTCGCATCTGTATGATTTCGGTTTGGATGTAAATCCAAATGAGTTCCTAAAAATTTATCAATTAAACCTTGTCATTAATCGGAAAAACGCACCAACAAATAATGTTGGAAGTTGTTGAGTTGTTGCAAAATCAGTTGCAAAAGATAATGGTTGAGGTAACTTTTTTTTCTCTGATGCTGATGGTTCATATAATAATGTTGCCCATTGCATTAAGTTTTCTTCACTTTTCGAATTTGATAAATCATGAACAAAAATAACACCAACAGCATCATCCATAAACACTTCTCTTGCAGTTTGACGATGTAAAAATGCCCCACCAATATCCCATAATTCAATAATTTCAGTTGATTCTTTAGGTGTTCCAGCAGAATAAACATGATAAAATACTTCAATGTTACAACCAACTGTACTTGTCAATGGTTTATCATGATCATTGCATAAAATATTAACAAATGTTGTTTTTCCTACATCAGGATCACCAAGTACAAGAATTTTAATTGGCGGATTCATCTTTTAGAACCTATAACAAACAGTTCAAAACAATATTAACATGAGCAAACATACCTTTAACTTAACTGAACAACTTGAACAATCAAACACAGCAAAATCAATAATCTTGTTTAAATCTTCTTTTTCAATTAAATAAAAATCGCCACAACAACGACAATTTGGTAAAAAATCCAAATTTTCTTCCTCTTCTCCGGCTTTTTGACACGTATTCCAATAAAATTCGTCAATAATTCCAGTGTTCTCGTCACTTCTTAACCGTTGTTCTTCTAACCACAAATTATATTTGTTTCTTTTATCCAAATCTCTGAAATCAATTCAATATTAAAACATAAAAAATATGAAGTTGTCTTACTTTAAAGTTTCGTATGCTTTTTGAATTTGTGCAAAGACTTCCAAATCTGTTGCCCCTCTATCTGGATGATTTAATCTTAAACTTTCAAAATATCCTTGTTTTATTTCTGATGGTGTAGCTGTTGGTGAAACGTTCAATAGATCATAAAATGTTTTCATTCGATCATCAACTGCAATGAACCAATGACATGTTATTCCAAAACTTTCAAAATCTCAAATATTCAAAAGGATATCCTTTTCAGTTGAATTTTTTTATATCAAAATTGTCAAAACTTTATTAGACTTATCAAGTAATTTAAAGCTTTCAACTAAAAAAAACTGACTAATCAGGAGATTCAATAGAACAAAGATATTGTTGACCCATTTTAATAATTACCCGATCATCATTTCGAATCATTTGAACTTGTTCTGAATGATTAGAATTTGATGGTGATAAATTTCCAACAACATTTCTTGGTCTAGGTTGTTGTACTGGACCATCTGTTGCTTCAGCACCAAATCTATAACTAATATTTGCATATTGTTGTAAACATGGAAAAGCATCAAATGTGTAACTGAAAAATGGTTTACGCATTCCAAACCACCATGTATTACCAGATTTGCTACCAAAAGACATTAATATACATACGAATAATGAGATCAATAATGGACAAATGATAATTGTGAATGGCATATCTCCATGACGTGTCAGACCAGTTTCCATTGCATCAAATTTATCTGCAATAAAAATAAAAAAGACTAACAAAGGAATTGTAAGTAACATATGAGTTATTGCATTAAAAAAATGAGATCTACGATGAAGATTTGCTAAATTTGATGAACGACCAACAAATATAGCTAAAGTTAAAGAATAAAATGTTCCAATAAAACACAAACTGAATAAAATCCAAATTGGAACAAATACAATCATCCAACTCCAATTTAATGCTCCATCAAGTTTGAAAGAAATGAAAACAAATTGAATAATGTTTACAGAAAACATTAATTCAAACTAAAAGATTATCATCCAAATAATCAAACATTTTTCAAACTTACGTCAAATGTGCGATCATGTCTAATTGCCCAAACAGCGACAATCATACAAAAAAAGCTTAGAATAAATAATGGAGAAAATAACAACAACCATGACAGTTGCTTATCAATTTGACTGCCTTGTATTTCCAATTTAAAACTACAAAACAATGCAAATCCTGTTAATAAACAGTGCTCGCAAAAACAAAGAATCATTGCCAAAAACTCATTTCTGGACACAATATCCGTTCTCGATGGTGGTTTCCAAAAAAAATTAAAAAATCCAACTATAAAACCTAAAAAAATGATAATCTCTGCAATCCATAACGGTGAAAAAGCCGCATAAAAACTATAGTTGAAAACATTGTCCAATTTCAGTGCTAATGTTATAGAAAAGAAGAACAATGCAAGATAAACCACAAATTTGCTAAAAAGTTATCAAAATTAATCAAGTATTTTGTGAAGAATCCTTACGAGGCATTAAATTCGCTCAAAAATGAACGACAATTAACCTCCAGCATTTAATTCTATCTAGCATGAAGAGTTTACCAGTCTAAAACAGTTCATAAAAATCAATAATACGTGTTTTGATGTAACAAATGGATTAAAAACCACGTTTGAACGCAAGAATTGAGACCTGTTAATTTATTTGAAAATGTTTAAGTGATAGTTTATATTAAAGCACAATATCTGAACCGTTGAAAAATTCACAACTCGTCATTAAGATCAATTCTTGCAAAAATTTGACTGAATTGCCGCATTACCCAAGGAAAAGCCATATCCGCATAAACCATTATGGCAATCAATAAAATTGATGTATACATAATGAACTAAAAATATCAATCAAAAACAAAACATTGATATAAAAACTTACCTTGAATGAGTAAATAACTGCTGTGAGCAAAGTCCAAACAACAGGCGTAATGATGATCAGTGACCGGTAATATCCCAGGATGCCAAATGCTGGAAAAACTGCAAGAAAAACAACCGCAAAGCAAAGAGAAATTGCCAATTTGACGGGAATAACTTTCTTCAGCCACATGGTTTATCCTCGGCAGATAAAATTCCCCAAGTTCAGACTGAAAAATAATCAATGATTAGTAAGACGAACAACAAACACGTATTGCTTTAGCGGAAAAGTTAAAAAACAACTGTTGAAGAATAAAACAAAGTCTTTTGTAATTCAAAAAAATGTCGTCACTAAAAGTAAGTTCATTTTTTATCATTTTTCAACGCAGACACAGGTCGAACACACATTCGCGTATTTCGAAATGTTTTCCTACATAAACTTGGCAGAATAGATTATGTCAGTTTGATGTAGATTGCGAGTTTTAATTATGAAAGAATGGGTTGGAGCTTGATTCCAAAAACGGATAAATCAGCTGCTGAACGACTTCTTTATGCCATTCTCCGCGGGACCAAATTTGTCGATAGCAAAGAAGCGTTGCTTGTTTGCGGTTTGAGTTGCTACTGGATTTTTCTTTCAGATTGTATCAATGGAATCGTTGATTCCTGTTATTGGAAAACTTCAAGATGTTTTTGCCGCTATCGGATGTCGTGAATCAGAAGTTCAATTACCTCAAATTGTTGTAGTTGGATCACAGGTTTTTTATCACACGTTTTATTATTTTTATCATTATTTTTAGTCAGCAGGAAAGAGTTCAGTCATTGAAGGCATTGTTGGCAGAGATTTCTTGCCTCGCGGTACTGGCATTGTTACAAGGAGACCACTTTTATTACATTTGGTTCATATGCCTTTGGATGATGTATCACGAAAACAGGATAAACGTACGTTTCTTTTGATTATCCTATTAATTACTTTGAATTTTAGGATATGCCGAAGATTGGGCAACATTTGAGCATTTACCAAACCGAATTTTCACTGATTTTGAGTCTGTTAGAGAAGAAATTGAAAGAGAAACGGATCGTGTTTCGGGACAAAACAAGGGCATTTCACCGTTACCAATTAGCTTGAAAATTTATTCACATCGCGTTGTCAATCTTTCTTTGATTGATTTACCAGGAATCACGAAAGTACCAGTTGGTGACCAACCTCCAGACATTGAAATTGTGATTCGTGACATGATTTATTCTTATATTTCCAATCCAAACTCAATCATTTTGGCCGTGACTCCAGCTAACCAAGACTTTGCAACATCTGAACCTTTGAAACTTGCTCGTGATGTGGATCCAGAAGGTGATCGAACTTTATGCGTTTTAACGAAATTGGATTTGATGGATCATGGAACTGATGCCATTGATGTACTTATGGGTAAACTTGTGCCAGTTAAATTAGGAATTATTGGTGTTGTTAATCGATCTCAAGCAGATATTAATGCAAAGAAGTCAATTGAGGAATGTTTAAAAGATGAAATTACTTTTCTCCATAAAAAATACCCCACATTGGTGCAGAAGAATGGTATTCAGTTTTTGGCAAAGACTCTGAACCGCGTATGTTTCGCTAATGCCCTGGAATCTATTAATTTTGTTGTTGTTTCAGTTGCTGATGCATCACATTCGTGCTTGTTTGCCAGAATTGAAATTACGGGTAGCAACTATGACAGCTCAATGTCAGTCATTATTAGCTTCATATGGTGAACAAGTCGTGGATAAAAATCGAATGCTTTTGCAAGTTATCACTCATTTTGCTGATGCTTATTCTTCAACCATTGATGGAACCGCAAAAAACATTGAAACTTCTGAACTATGTGGTGGGGCAAGAATTGGTTACATCTTCCATGAAGTTTTTGGTTCAATTCTTGAAAGAATCGATCCAATGGCTGGATTATCAACACTTGAAATATTAACAGCTATTCGAAATGCTACTGGACCACGACCATCATTATTTGTCCCAGAAGTTAGTTTTGAATTGCTCGTGAAACGTCAAATTAGACGATTAGAAGAACCAAGTTTGAATTGTGTTGATTTGGTATATGAAGAACTGCTCCGAGTTATCCAACATTGTGGCATTGAAGTTCAGGTAAGTCATTACATCATAAATATTGTCATTGAAGATGATTTTTAGCAAGAAATCCGACGTTTTCCAAGATTATATGAACGTATCCATGAAGTTGTTACAACAGTCTTGAGTTCCAGAATTTCTCCTACAAAAGATTTTGTTTCCAATTTGGTTGATATCCAGTTAGCTTACATTAACACCAATCATCCTGAATTCACAGATGTTGCTTTGGCAAAACTAATAAAAGAAGCACATTTTCCAGCTGATGAAAAAATGAAAAAGAATGCGTTACAGAGTGCAACAAGTGAAGCTGCCGTAAAACCATTAAATGATGTGACATCAAGTACTGATGATTTAGCAACTGTAACAGTTAAAGAAAATGGTTTCATTTCTTCATTATTTACTGGAAAATTATCGATCACTGCTGTTACAAGTAATGAAACAGTCACTGAAACTGCTATCGATGAACGCGACAAAGCGCACCCAAGAGGATTAACTGCCCGTGAAAAAAGAGATTCCAACATTGTTGGTATGTTTTTTCAGTTGTTCTCTCAAAATTATGTGAATTATTTAGAGCGTCTAATCAGAGGGTATTTTGCAATTGTTAGAAAATCCGTCCAAGATTTAGTTCCAAAAGCCATCATGAAATTCATGGTTAATTATGTCAGAAACAATTTGCAAAGTGAATTAGTGCGACAATTGTATGATAGCGCCAATTTTGATGAACTTTTGGCAGAGAGTGAATTTATGGCTCAACGTCGCAAAGAAGCATCTGAAATGTTGGAAGCATTGACAAAAGCAAATAGCGTTATTAGTGAAATTCGTGAAACGCAGTTTTGGTAGTTAGTTGTGTATATTCTTTGCTAGTTTAATGAGTGTATTTGATGTGTATGGTCTCCACTAATTTCTCCTTCAATTGATTTAAATTGCTAAGCCAAAATAAAACGCTGTGCTATGCTTTAAAACTTTGTTAGTATTTATCTGTTTTCATATGTTTGAAGACAAAAATGATGGGTTTTACAAGCTCAAAGATCGACGAGTAATAACTCGGCTTCCGCTGAACGGAATTGTTGTAACAGTTCTGGTTCAATTTGTAAACCTGACAAGGCAGTTCCAGATGACTGTTCATCTTTCTTATTTGAAGATGATAGCCATTCTTCTGGAATCAAATCTTTTAATGCATTTTTTTCTGTTTCTTCTAAAAGATTATCCCAATTTGATGGCCAAGCTGGTTCGCTTTTGTCATCAAAATCGAGATCAATCAAGTTTTGTTCTACGACGTGCAATGCTTGAACGTCGTGATCATCGACCTCTTGTTCATCATCTGCAATGGCTTCTTCACCAATATCATCAGGTGGCCAAGTTGAACGGATTCTCGTATCTCGCCAGTGAGAAATCGATAATTGTCTTTTTTTCTCAACTGTTTCATCGATTGGATCCTCCACAATCAACATTTGTCTCTTTTCAGAATCAATTCCAAGATGTTTCATGATCCCATTGATTTCTCCATTAATCGTTGATGAATCTACTTGAACACCTTTGTATATCCCACCAATAGCATTCCGTAAAATATTTTTATTGTTCTTGTTTACTTGTGCCATTGCAGAAATTAGCATCCGTAATTGTTGTGGCAGATCACTGACTAAAAAACATGATTATCATTTCACAAGGGAAGGTCACGAAGTGATAATTTTTGATCGAAAAATGGATAT
>CABFKL010007869.1:272354-333163 GCA_901765185.1 Panagrolaimus sp. JU765 | reverse complement strand
AATTTGAATAAAAATCATTTTCATGGCGAAAAGCGCAAAAAACTGGGAAAGATGAATTTTACCAACCCTAAAATTACTGATGACTTTTTTTTGGCCCATCCAAATAAAAAACGGTTATCACCATTAAATTCGCCGTATTTTTTTACACCTAGAACTACGTTTGGGTATTTTTTTAAAAACTTTATTATTTTAACTTCAAAAACGACTAGAGGGGTTTTTTACCACAGGGGGGAGTACAGGAAAATCGCAACTTTGGGCATCTGTAGCGCGCGTATAAGTGGCCATCAGCAGCTGATTTTCCGAATATAAGGGTTTTCGACCACGCTCGACACGATGGTGGTATTCATTTTTCGATCAAAAATGATCACTTCGTGACCTTCCCTTGTCAGTTTCAAAAAAAGAAAAACATACTCTGTTTTTCATCCAGTAATTGGATTTTAATTTGTACATGGTTTCTCATTTCAATAAATTTTGCTCGACTAGTTTCTCGACATTTCAACATAACACGATATTCATAATTTCCAGTTTCCATTCTTTGAGGATATTCGTCATATTCTGCCATTTCAACTTCTTCATCTTCCATTTCTTTAATTTTCAAACAATAAGACAAATATTCAAACTTGGCATTCATATATTTACTCAATGATAATCTAACATCTGGAATGGCATTTTTTACATAGCTTTGAATGCTGTCAATCAATCTTTCAACCTAAAAAATGAACATGAAACACGCTCAAAAACAACTGACAAACGTTTGAAACAAATTGTGAAGTCTCTTTAAAAATTGCACTTTGAGTATCAGCATATTGGGTGAAAAAGTTGACACTTTCAGGAGAAAGTTCTCGCACAGCAACTTGTCCAAATAATGCGCCAAGTTCTGAAAAAAAATGAATTAATAAAAAATGTAGAAAAACGAACCATTGTTGATGGAACTCATTGAACCATAACAGCGAATTAATCTGATGAGTTTCTGATGAAGTTGTTTATAAAAATTTTCATTTGAATCTAATCTTTCTAATAATTTTTGAAGTAAATCGTTACATAAAACTGCTCGAGAAAGTCCCAATGCATCAGCTGTTTTTGGTTCGATGGATTCAACAACCCAATGTTTGATTTTTTTGAATAAAATGTCCAAAGTTTTTCCTTTTTCTGGATCAACTTGTATTCTGTTGAATGAAATCCTTACTGGACCTATAAGAATGATCGATAAATGTCAACATTTTCAAAAAAAACTTACTTTGACTTTTCCGAATCAAATCTGCAACTGCTGCTTTTTCAAATCCACGAATATTTACACCATTAATGGCAACAATTTCATCTCCAACACCAATTTTACCATCTAAAGCACATGGAGAATTTTCAAAAACTTGTACAACATAAATGGAGTTGCAAACAGGAGCACCACCACCAATGGCAAGTCCAACATGGCCTTTGTTGATATCTTTTTGTAATTCTGTTGAATCTGGTATTAAACGAACACCTTCCGCCGTATAATTGGACATTTTTTAAAACAAGTTTCGTAATTCTAGTTTCAAACGTTAACTGCTGCCATTGGCAAAAAGAAAATCGATTGTTTTTATGCAACGGCACACAAAAATTGACATTCAAAAAAGGCGTTTTCTTTTTTTTCCTTGATGAAGCTGTCTAAAAACCTTTTGAAATGCTTCTAGTTGATTGATAACAATTTAAATTTTAATGAAGAAATTGTAGATAAAAAATTCAAAGATAATTGTTTCAAACCAAGCCAAAAATTGTTCTCGCTTTGAGACGAATCCGACGTTTTGTTGTTGGATTGCCTTTTTTAAAGAGAAAACCCGTGTATTCATTCCAATTTTGTTGTTTTCAATGGTTGATTTTATGACAAAATGAATGCTCAACAAATTCAACGTTATGTTCGAAGATTAGCAGATTCACCCATACCACGACAACTCAATCGTCGTGTTGGAATATTTGTCGTGTTGGCCTTACTTTTTTTGATGTATTTTCTTTACTCATCTTATACCGTTCCAAAAAGTTCAGCCGTACAAATGTGTGTAGCAGATCATTTTCAAGAAAAATCTGGCAAATTAGTTAATATTTTGGCAGAAAAGACGCCAATTTCCTTTATTGGCAATGGTTATATTGGTCTCGATGTGTCATCTCAAGGACTTTTACTTTTAAAACTCAACAACACTGCTGAATATTTTCAACTGCCCGGTTTTTTACCACTTGTTAATTTAATAACACCAAACACGAATGAAAATGCTCTTCATTTCGTTTCCGACGTTCATGAAGGCATGTCTAAAGCAGTTCGATGTTCAATCATCGTGAGTATTTTATTTATTTCTGATGATTCATATGTGTTATAGGCTGAAAAGTGCATTTGTGTTTATGAATACATGTATGCTCATCGTACACGTCCGAATGTACTCATTCAAGATGTAAAGTTATCGAATCCTTCCATGTCAAGTTTGAACATTAAATTTTCACGAGGAGTTTCTGCTGAATGGGAAAAACAGGAAGGGTTAGTTTTTTGTTTTGTTTTGTCATTGTTTATTCATTGAATTCAGGGCAAAAGTTCCAATTTATTATCGTCGTTTGAATATCGCCAATGAAGATGTTGGTGTTGCAGTTATTTGTTCTTCATTACCAGAAAACTTGATTGTAAACCAAAAGCGAGAAGAGAGTTTCAGGTTTATTTGTGTTGTTGAACATGAAAAGATTGGTCAAGATGCCGTTTTTACCAAAAGACATTTGCTTTCAAAAGTTTTGGAGAAGTTTTCTGAAGTTAATGATATGCATCATGATAAAATTGACGAAGAACACAAAAACGCTTGGGCAACTGTTGGTTTAATTTTGTTGTTTTTTTAATTTATCATCATATTTTAGTTGAACAAAGCATCATTCAGTATTTCACCATCTAAGGCGCCTAATGCATTGAACACGGAGCTTATTGAGCTTACTAAGTATTTGTTGTTGAGCGCTGCACGTGATCCGTTACTTGAAAAAGATGTGGATCCAAAAGCTGTTGAAGCAACCAAGGCGTTGTTGGATCAAAACGAGCTTTGTTATCGTGGACATTCGACCATGCTTACTCCTTCAAAGCTTTGGCAGCATTGGAGCACTTATGATGACATTCAAAGCACCATCAGCATTTGGATTTTAACATTGAAACATCATGGTTGTATGCATTTGGTCAATGCTGGTGCTCATGGATTACTTCAAGCTTTTTTGTTAAGTTTGACAGCTGCAACATTTACTCATCATCATTTAGAATTTGCTTTGGATCCAACTGGTGATCTTCATCGACATTTACATATTGAAGGACTTGATTTTGCACTTGGAATGTCGGTATCATTGGATTTTGATATGGATGTTGATTATCGACCATTAATTCGAATTAAGAGCAACACTGCTAACATTCCATTATATGCATGCTCTGGTGGTTGTGTAGATGGAGCAAAAGAATTGACAAGTACAATTATGGAACTTCCAATTAAAATAACCAAACCACCAACACCAATTTTATTTATCAGTGATGATAAGAACGTATTGAATACATTAAAAGACACTGTTCATGTCATTGAAGTTGTTGATGCACCAAAACATTTACCAGAAACAATTGCATTACATAAACATGGAGAAAATACTGGTTTACCAACAGTATTTTGGGTAATTTTGATATGTTTATTGGCAAGTTTTCATATTTTCTTATTCAAATTATTATATTCTGAATGGAAAAATAGTAGCAGTGTGCCGTATTCAAAATTTTCAAAAAAGATTTTACTTCGACGTTAAAATAAAAAGTGCACAAAATTATTTTTGATTCTAGTTTTTTTTTTTGCCTTAATTCGCGGGTTTTTTTTATGTAAAATATTAATTTATTTGATTTATATTTTTTTTGACTTACAGTTAGCGCCTTGATTATAATTATTTTTACGTGTATGTGATTAATAACGCAGCCTTCAATCAATAAATTTTTTAAAAAGTTAGTTACTTGGAAAGCAAACCAAAAAAAAGTTTTTTTATCAAATCAATTTTTTTTTCATGATTGCTAATGGCGATGTTCAAAAAAAAGTTGATGGATAAAAATGCATGAGTCAGAAATCTCTGCGGGCAAACGATCGATAGCATCTGTTTTCTGACCAAACGTAGAAAAAAGAGGACGCAACATCGCCTGTATCCCCCGTAAGAAAATCCAGTAGTATCGCTTCTAAAAACAATCAATTTATCCTGGAAGATTCTTTTAATGTTAAATTATGTTAGCTTTAAAATTTGATTTTGAATTATTTTTGTTATTAATTACGGTAGCATTAACAGAATCGTCATTTAGTCCATGCATGGGTTAGTTTTCTAATTGTGTGTGTTTTACTTGGATGATTTGTTAGGTAGAGCATTATTGGGTGAAGAATGTGATCAAGACACTGATTGTGATCCAATGGGTTCCGTTTGTCTTCGAGGAACGTGCCAATGCCATCCATTTTACGTCAAAACTGTCACAGAAAAAGGCGCTGCAAGATGCACAAAATGTTTGTTTTGATAGTTTCTAGAAACAAATGGAAAAAATCTTTTAGTACCAGCAAAAATAGGAGCTGATTGCTCAACAAAATGTCGTGAACCATTATTTTGCCGGAATGGAAAATGCCATTGTGTTCAACGTGGATCAACTTCAATCAGGAACGGAGAATGCGTTTCAAGTAAGTTTTTTTCTTGTTGAAAACGGGAAGAATAATGGAAATTTGCAGTTTCCAAGGTTGGGGATCGTTGTTCACGACATTACGATTGCACATCAGCATTTTCTGCTTGTGTCAACCATCAATGCGTGTGCATTAGTGGAACGGTTCAACAAGGAACCAAATGTGTTGCTTCAACAAACTGTCCATTTGGTGGAAACCCCAGTGGCAGCTGTATTCGCAGGGCCACAATGGCACAAATCCCAAATTTTGTTGATCAACCAGACAATTGTCCAACTAATTACATGTGCATCACAACTCCAGATTCTCCTGTTGGTCATTGTTGTCCGAAGGTGTGTCCTCTAGGAACGGCAATTGACAACAATTATACTTGCATGCCAGATACCCAAGGCAATTTGACAGGATTAGGATTCGTGAAAAGATGTCCATCTGACACTCACTTTTGCCATTATTTATCCGGCGATGGTTTTGCTCAAGCAGTTTGCTGTAAACGACCTTGTAATGCCATGGCCCCGGAAGCATTGTATTTGAATGGTGAATGCCTTGCTCGTGGACAACTTGGCGCTGAATGTACCAGACATGAACAGTGTGCCGCAGCAGAAGGGATGGAATGCCATTCCGGAGTTTGCCGTTGTGCCACGAATTTCCAACCCGAAACCGACGAAACGACCAACCCTTTGACGAATCCTAGTCAAAAATGCATCAAAAGTTGTGCTGCTGGTAATCTTGCACGTGACACAGCATGTTTGACGAAATCAGCTTTGGGAGGATCATGTTTTGTCCAAGCTCAATGTCCAGAAAATGCGGGATGTTATCGTGGACGATGCCTGTGTAAATGTGATCATCGAGCAAATGCTGCAAACAGATGTGTTAAAATTCCTCCAACAACAACTCAACAACCACCTCAAGCTCCAATAAATATTCCTGGATTAGTTGGTGGTTCACAAAGTCCAGATTTCTTTTCAATATTGGGAAATATTTGGACAAATCGTGCTCCCCGGTTCAATTTACCTAATTAATAGTTGATGATGACATCTCATTCAAATTTTTAAACGGTTTCTGGATTATAAAACTTTTATCATTCAAAAAAAACACGTTCGATGAGCAACAAAAAACGATAAAATTTTTCTATAAAATTCTAACAATTATTTTCTTGAGTTTTTTTACCGGAAGGCTTTCAAGCTATACAACAACAATGGAATTGAAAACTGCTACAAATAATCACAAAAATCGAAAGACAACAAAAATTATTAACGAGCAAATTGAAAAGGAAAATGAAGGTGATAATGAACAAGGCAAATGTGATTCATCCTGAAAACAAAATTATTTTTTTGTTGAATCGTTAAAAAACTTACCACATATTCTTCTTTGAAACATTGTAGGACATTTTTTCGTCTTGTTGGTAATGGACTTTGACAAACTCTGTCAGCATTTGCACTTACCATTTCAGGATGTGTATTGGTTTCACTTGGATTTTGTATTGTACCAGTTTTGACAAATGAAAATGGTAAAATTGGTGGATTTGATAATGGACAATTGGTTTCATCATAACATGAACTTTCATTGTTTTGAGAAATCACAATCAATAAAAGATTTGTTTTTTCTACCCAGGAAGCATATACTCGACTAAAAATGTTTCATTCATTAATTTTGAGCTGGAAAATGACTTACATGGCACATTGAGCAGCGTTTTGTTTACATGGTCTTTCAGCACTATCACCTTCTAAAAGTGATGTTGATACCATTTTTGAATGATCCGTATCAGCAATGTAATAATTTGATTCTTTTTGACAAGGTAAACGACCACCTGTTGGGACTTTGAAAGTTGTTGTGTATGCCGTTGTTGAAGGGATTTTAGTTGATGCAAAACTTCCAATGAGGAAGAAAGCATACTGTTGGATTATCCAGAAAATTCGTTGAATCATCAACCAAAGTAATTTTTGAAGATGTTTGAATGGAAGCTGAAACAATAAAAAATTGGATTAATCCTGTAGAAAAATTATTTTACCGAAATGGTTGAAGCAGCAGCAATTATTGGTTGTTCACTGTCACACATTGCTTGATTGTCAACAAAAATAACCCTAAAATTTCAAAATAAACCCAAATCCAAGAAAAACTGTCCTTACTGTTTGTAAAAACCTTTCTTGACCAACATTTCCATCGTCCATTCGGCAATCCTATTCAAATGACCAAAGAATTTACCAATCACAGCTTTTCTTACATGTCTTGGATTGATTTCGCTGTATTCGTAATCCTTCAACGTTGAATCATAACTAATGTCTTTTTGACTTGAATAAAAGATGTAACCATGTTCATCCAATAAAAAGCATCTTGTTTGATCATTTTGCGGATTACAACCATGTTTTTTGAGCCATTCAGGAATTTTATCATATAAAAATTCCATTCCAACGACGCCAATCAGTGCTTTGTCATGATACAAAGCTTTATATCCAACTGCCAACATTGATAAGTTTTCGTATTTACCGTATGCTGTTTTTGTGTCTCCTAATTGCCATAAGTTTGCTGAAAAAAAGATGGCGCTGTAATTTAGAAACGTAACAAAAAACCAACTTTGAAAATTGACATCAAAAACAATCTTGTCTTTCATCCGCACCGCTCTTTTGAAGTATTCGTCGTCTACTGATCTCCGATTCAATTCCAAAACATAGTGTTTGTATGATCGATCCGTGTAATTGCCAGAAGTTTGTTCTGATTCATCATAAAACGCCTCTTCTAAGGTTTCATTAAAATAGCGGATTAATCCAGATGGAGTAGCAAAAAATGCCAAATGAACACCATTTTTCTTGTTATTTTGCCATTCTTGATCCCATAAAGCAGCAAAAGAAGTTGTTGCTTGAATATCCAACAATAATCGATCAACAAGGATTTTTCTTGGTAAACAAAGTTGAGGTAATTTTCCACTGGCTCTCATTTGTGATGCATAAGTTGAAATTGCTGCTTCAGCGCTCAAAGATGTATCACTGTCATTCAAAAGACAATATCTCCATTCTGGATGAATTCTCCAATTATTGTCTTGGAACCATGATTGTTCAACTCTTGAATAATCAATTTGACCTTTTTGTTTTAATCTGACATCTTCGCCTTCATTAATGGCAGCTCCAACTGTGAAATGTGTGCCTTCAATACATTCAGCAATGTAAGAATTTGTTTGTAAATAAACTCTTCTCATTTTGTTAACAGAATACAAAACATTCATCTTTGTTTTGTCATGTTTGTCACAATTAATGTTGACCAAGTTTTTCAATTCTGACAATGGTCTTTGAACTTCGACATGAATAAAATCCATGTTGTTGTATGTTGGCTTTGTTTCCTTTGTTATTTCATCAATTTGTCGTAATTGTGGATGAAACATTGCATAACCATTGTTATCCAACATATAAAAGTAACTTTTAGGACCAATCATTGATGGATGAACAATTTGCATCAATTCAATCATTGGAACACTTACAGCACTAACACCCATGAATTGTTCTTCCAATATTACTGGATAACCAACTGATATAACATATTGGTTACTCTAAAAAAATTGCAATTTCCCTTGTTTAAAAATAGTAAAGTTAATTACCATTCTTTCTTTGGAAACACTTCCCCAAACAGCATTTTCTCGATGAATTGAATGACTTTGACGGCTTATTGGACGTGACATGACTTTCACATAATGCTAAAACAATTTCAAAATTAGTTAATTGTTGATTTTTAATCTTATTTACTTGAATTTTTTCTTGTACATCAGCCATACTGCTGACATGTACCATATATCCACGATTTGTACATGCCATCCATTTGACTTCATCAAAATCAATTGCTTCTTCACCAATCAAAAATGAAAAAAATCTAACCTAAAAGAAATGTTTTCCAATTATTTGAAGGCTTTAGAAGAAGCTTACTCTTTTGTTTGGATTATACACTTCAAAAATATCTTTGAAAAATCCTGGTGCACCATCAGTGATTAGCATAATCACATCATTGCAACCCATTTGGGTTTTAGTTTGTCGATTACCATTTTTTATCTAAAATTTAACAAAAAATAAAAATAATTTAAAACAAAGAAAAGAAGAAAAAAAAACTAAAGGAAAAATGAAGAGGAAAAAGCTGAAGCAGAAAGGATCGGCAAATAAAAGTTTTAAAAAAAAATGATTCAACCACAGCACAACCACAATACCATCACCATTATTTCCATCAGACTTACGGCTTTATCATGTCGATTTGTCATGACCAAGACATGGTCCTCCAATATGATATACTTCAAATCTTGATCATCGTTGCCTAGTTCGAGTTGTTTAGCATGTTCTTCTTTTGTTCTCCAAATGACCGGATCAGGAAGCTAAGAATATAAAAGCAAGACAATTAAGCTCATCATTTTGCGTAACATAATGCAACTAAACGTTGATTCAAAACCAAATATTAAGCAAAAATTATGTTATGAGCGAGTTATGTATTTGTTTTTAACGAATTTGCATTTTAGGGTTTTGGTTTTTTACAAAAAAGACAAAAAAAACATACATTTAAAAGCGTTGTGAAAGCTTCTGCCAACGCTCTTTCATAATCTGCTTTTCCTTCTGAAGTAATATTGGACAACTTTGCTCGGAGCAATTTTTTGTTCCTCATCGTTGCTTGTAACAAACCTTCTTCTGAACAATTATCCAACATTTGTGCAGTTCGTGAAAATGGCATAATATTGAAAAAATCATTATCTGATAATGTTTCAAGAATTGCTTCAATTGCTTGTTTGGCAATTTCAAATCTTTGACCAAGCATTGAACCAGACATATCCAACATGATGACAACATTTTTGGACATGGTTGCTGCATCAATAAACCATTCAGTATTTCGACAATCAAACATGTCCAATTGTGTTTGAGCATTGTCATAAATCCATGGAGCTGCTGGAAAATATCTCATGAAACCAGCATCTGAACAAAACTTTTGAAAAGATAAATCTTTGATCTTTTCTCGATTTCTTCGATAAAGTTGATCAATGTCTGACCATTGTATCCTCTGTAACAATGCCGCATTTCTGTTGTAAACAGGAGTTGGAATGTGAACAGCAGAAGCATCTGAACTGGTCGGAATTCTGTAAAAATTGACATTTGGCTGCAGATTCAAGATTCTTGTTTCATTGACAAAAGTAGTTGTACCAAAATGGCCATCCGTATAAAGAAAAGTTCCATCATGACCCGTTTTGGCATTGATATAACGTACAAAATATTTTGATTGAGGATCATTCAATTCTAAGCTCGAAAAATTGCCCAAATCTTTGGATTCTAAAGAAACTTTGGCATCCCATGCCATTTTTGCTCGATCACTGAGATATTTTTCAATTTGTCGTGTTAAAGTTTGCAAATCTTTTCGAGGATTGAATACTTCTGGATCTGCCACTTTTTCATAAACACGAATAATATCGTTCCATTTTGTTGCATCGGCAAATAATTTTGAAAAATGCCGTGATAATTCATCTCCTAATTTTGATACACTAAAATTTCATTTTCTGGTTGATTAATCATCCAAAAACAAAATATTTACCTGTTTGTTGTGACCGGTTGAGCATGAATAGAACCCGTTAACAATGATAACAATTGAGCAATTAAAAATATTCGAAATAAAAACTTTGTCAGGAATGTTCTATTTGGTAATCTAGGCAATTCATCTTCTTCATCCATGATTTAAACCCGGGTTAATTTGAATTCAGAATGATCGAAAGCACTTTTTAGTGCAAACCGCGCACTGGCGGAAGTCAAGTGGTAAAGTTGGAGTGGCTAAAAAGACTCAACTATCTCAAAAAAAACTGCGTGAAACTTTTTCAAGTATTCGGTTTGGAAAAAAAAACGTAAACTAAAACGTAATTTAATTTTAAAACAAGTATAAACATAAAAAAAATGTTGTAAAGCATGAGAAACTTGAAAATATTGGTCATAATTTTTTGAGAACCTCAAAAAAAAATACATGGTCAAATGCATATTGCCGCTAGCAAATAGCAAAGAAAAAAGCGCTTCCGGGGAAAAAGACCTTCGTTGCCAACTATTTTTGCTTGTGGCACGGCTCGCAAGTCCCCGTCTTCTATCGATTATAGTCAATGCGTCAACTGCTTGCCGAAAAAAGAGACTTTGTCGTTTTTTCTACCGTGTTTTATCCTTGGATGACTTCACAACAAAAGATGACATAAAACCGCAATGAAAAACATATGCCATCGTTTAAAAAAAGCTATTTTTGACAAAAGAAAGCTTTGAATTCTGAAGTATAATTGGTTTGTCGTGCCATTTTGTATTCTAGCAATTTCCGAAGAAAAAAGCTGTTTTTCATCAATTTTTCAAATTGAAATTAAAATTAAAATTGAAAAAACATGAAAAACATGCAGTCCAATTGACCATGTTTTTTGTCCTTACACAAAGTTCAAAGCTCAGGAATTCATCTGGATTCTTTTCTGTCAAATATCGATTGATCTGGCAATAAAGTGTAATGCTTTGTTCGGCATTTAGACGCCCCCACTTTGCTTTTAGGAATGACTCCAAGAAAATAGCAACTGCGCCGAAAATGCGGCCGTTCTGTTCTATCTTCAATCGGACGCACAAATTTCCCGTCTTTAGTTGCAACGATCCGCTTTATTTTTGTTAGTTATTCATTCAACACCGATTTTTTTCCTATTTTTCTTTCCCTGATTGATCAATTAATTTTTTAGTTACTGATTTGGGTTGAAATGCCAGATTATGAACCTGGAATGACGTCGAAAAAATCAAAGGTTTGAAAATCTTTTTTTTGCAAGTTTTTTATATAATTTTCTTTAGGAAGAAGGTGGTTTTTTGAATAAACTTGGTGGCACTTTGACTAGGAAGAAGAAACAATCAAGTGTTCCACCACAAAGTCCAGAAGAAAGACAAAGAGCTGAAGAAGAAGAAATTGAAAGAATCGAAAAAGAAGGACAAGAAGCTATTGATTCTCAACTACGAATTCGTCAACCAGATTTGGCATTATTGGAAGAAGGTCAAACAATCCGTGTTTTGACACCTGAATCTCGTGATGATCCACGTGTGAGAGAAGTTATTGAGTTATTATTGTATTGGGTCAATGATGAACTTGCATCTGAACGAATTGTTGTCAAAAATATTCAAGAAGATTTTTATGATGGACAAGTAATTCAAAAATTGATTGAAAAATTGGCAAATATAAGAATTGAAGTTCCAGAAGTTTCTCAAAGTGAAGAAGGACAAAAACAAAAATGGAGAATAATTGTTGATGCTTTAAATCGAAATTTATTGCAAAAAAATGTTGCAACTGTCAAGTGGTCAGCTGAAACTATTCATCAAAAAGATGTTGTTGCAATTATGCAACTTTTGATTAGTTTAGCTGTTCAATATCGAGCTCCAATACGTTTTCCACAAAATGTCAATGTTCAATTGATTACATATACCAAACATGGAAAACAAGTTGAAAAAAATCGCGTTACTGAACAACTTAACATTCATCAAGGAGAATTATCACAACGTGGTGAACGTGATGCTTTTGACACATTATTCGATTATGGTCCAGATAAGCTTCAACACGTTAAAAGTTCATTAGTCGCTTTTTGCAATAAGCATTTGAACAAAATTAATCTGGAGATTACCGACTTGGAAACTCAATTTCAAGATGGAGTTTTTCTCATTTTACTCATGGGACTTCTTGAGGGATATTACGTCCCTCTTTACAAATTCCATTTACAAGCTGCTAATAATGATGAAAAACTCAAAAATGTTCAATTTGCATTTTTCTTGATGGAAGAAGCAGGGATTCCTAAACCTAAAAGTCGTGCTCATGACATTGTCAACGGTGATCTCAAAAGCACATTGCGTGTTTTACATGCTATGTTCACAAAATACAAGCATGCATGATCCAAAAAAAATTCATTTTCGTTTAAAAAAATCTGCTTTAAAATTCGTGCCTTTTTTTAAAGAAAAATTTTATTTTTAATTATTGTAAATAAGAGATTTCAGTTAATGATTCGAAAAGTTATTCCAAAATTTTTACTGCCTTGGCTTTTTTAAATAAAATTTTTAAAACTTTAACAATTTATTGTTCACCAAAAAAAAACAATTTCAAATCCTAATTTTTCCAAAACAATTATTTTTGCTTACCTTTTTTTAAATTGTAAAATTCTTGAGCAATATCCAAACATTTGTAATCTTGCAAATAATCACAAATTATTTGTAAACCCATTGGATAACCATTATCACATTGACCAAATGGAACTGATATTGCTGGTAAACCTGCCATATTTGCTGGTTGAGTAAAATAATCATCTTGTCGTTGTCTGCTTTTAAATTTGACTGCTTTAACTTCTGAATACAATGGAACTGAATGACTTGTAACCGGTGTTAATAAGGCATCAACTTTTTGAAAAACTTGATCAAAATCAGATTTGATCAATCTTCGCACTTTTGCTGCTTGTTGAAAATATTTGCCACGATTTTCTCGGACGTTGTAGTAATTTCCAACAAATATTCTTCTTCGAATAGTATCATTGAGAGATTCTGTCCTTGAATCAGCCAATAAATCATTAAATGATCGATGTTCACCAGATTTTCGATGTCCAAATGAAATACCATCAAAACGTGCCATATTTGAAGCAATGTCTGTTTCTGCCAAGATATGATAACAAACGATGGAATATTCGGTGTGCGGTAACTCAACTTCTACAATTTCACAACCAGCATCTTTTAACAGTGCTGCTCCTTCATTCCACATTGATAAACTGTTCTTTGACAACATTGGATGAGCGTATTCTTTTGGCAAGCCAATCTTCAAGTTTTTTAGCTCAATTGGTTTCCGAGGAAGTGGTGAAATTGAAGTGCTGTCCATCGGATCAACACCACACATCATTTCTGAAAACAAAAACTGTTAAAACCTCCAAATGATGATCGACTCACCATAAAATCGTTGACAATCATCAATACTTTTGGTAAAAATTGCAGGAACATCAAAAGAATTTGCCAACGGTACCAAACCATGACGTGATAATGTGCCATATGAAGGTTTAAAACCAAATATTCCATGAAATGCTGCAGGATTCCTTGTTGAGCCACCAGTATCTGATCCCAATGCAACATCTGCATAACCTAAATGTACAGCAATTGCACTTCCACCAGATGAACCACCAGCAATTCTCCAATCATTGTCAAGATTCCTCAAATCACTCAAAGAACTTTTAACTGGTCCAAAATAACTATGTGAACTTGTTGATCCCATTGCAAAACCATCCATATTTGATTTTCCTAATAAACAACCACCATTATCAATTAATTTCTGGACAACTGTCGAAGTGTACGGAGCAATATAATTTTCCAACATTTTTGTTGCACAAGTCATTTTGATGTTTTTGACACTAAAAACATTATTCCAATGGCAAGATTCAACAATGACTTACGCAAAATTATCTTTGGCAACAAATGTGAATGGTTTCTTATTTTTTTCAATCAACTCGGATTCTTGTTTTAGTGCCAAATCAAATGTTTCTGTGATCAACGCATTCAACGGTCTACTATTGACTGCTTTTTTTACTGCTTCAGAAACTGACATTGTTGCGACAAATCCACCAAAAAAGCCGAAAATAAACCAACAAATTGGAAACAAACAAATATCAAAATGAATCAAAAATCTTTCAAATTGTGGAAAACACTGAAAAGTTCTAATTTTATTGAAATCAACAATGGAAACATTAATCCCAACGTTCCCGCCTAATCAATTCGGTCATTGAATCTTCAACAGTTCGGTGTTTGTGAAGAAGATTTCCATAATTGCCATAAATTTGTGCTGATTTACCATGTTCAGTTATATATTTAGCTTCTCCTGGCATTGATCGTTGTTTCTCTTCTTCAGCTAAACGGTTAACTCTGTCTTCATGTGTTCCAAATTTATGAATGTAAACTGCTTCTTTTTCCTTGGTTAAATATGGACTGGCCAAATATTGCATTACTTTATATTCTCTTGCAAACTGATGACGCAGAGTTGCAACACGATTTGGAGTAACTGGATAATGTGGGCGACCAGTCCTACAACATTTACTTCAAAACCAAAGCTATACACTAAGAACATACGCTTTCTGTTGAGCCAATGGTGGACCACGATAACCAACTTGCCACACTCGACGATCCCAATGAATTTTATTCAAATTTCGACAAATAACGTTAGAGATCTTCATCTAAACAAAAAATCAAATCAAATAAGGTGAAAATAGAAAATATCACACAGTTTTTAACTATTTTATCCTATAGATCTCCAGCAGAATACGCTTTATCCCGTCAATATAAGTCCAAATATAACACTTCACAATATCTGTTTGTCAAAAAAGTGACTCAAAAAAATTTACAATTTAGCGACTTCGTCTCCATAATCTTTTGGTTCCTCGCCTGGTTTCAATAAACGACCAACGATTGGATATTTGACTAAAAAAACAATTATTTTGATATTTTTCTACAAACATACATTTAAGAGTTTCAGCCCATCCTTTAGCTTCTTCTAAATCATCTGCAGTCAAACCACTATGATCATCATATCCTTCTTTCACAGCTTTAACGTCCATTGTAGCCAATGAACGAGTAGCATCATGACCGGCAAGATTTTCATATGCTGATCCAGGACCATAAAAATCTCTTCCTCGGGTGACATCATAAATCTGAAACAAACTCATTGAAAACCAAAATGAAACGACCTGATAACTTACATCTCCAAGGATAGCAAAGCAAATGTGATCATCATCAATACCGTTGTACTTCTTCAATTGCTGAATTGTCATATCCTGCTTCTTCATTGGTGCAACCATTTTGACTGTTGAAGATGGAATGGGTTCAGGAGACTTTTTGAAAAATAAACGGTAAATTACATAAACAAATACAACCAATAAAACAAAATCTGTGGCACTAATTTCCAAAACAGATGCAAAATCGACCATTTTTCTTCACAAGTTTTGACTAAAACTGACAGAAATGAAAAGTTAAATATAACACAAAGGCGTTACAAACACAAGAACAACATAATCAACACAAAAGTTATCACATGAAACACGACATAGTTTGGAGTTACGAACAATAACTACACAATTCAAGTTGGAAATGGGAGTCAAAAATTAAACAATGAACAAACGATTCACAAGGAAACAAGCAAGAAAAACCAAGATGTTTTTTTGAGAGTCAAAACAACTTTTGGAAAATCCCAAAACGAAACAATCCCGGATACTCTTGACAAAATTTCCTGCAAATTTCCGCTTTGGTTTTCCTCATGAGGTGATTCACACTTTGCTGCGATGTCATTATTTGAAACATCTAGAACCTTGTCATTTTTCTGTGGGATTATTCATTTCTAAACGTTACATTTCTTTTGTGCTCAGAGTAAAATTGATGGCTTTGACGTTGAATAGTTTTGCGGAAGAATCAATAAATTCTTTTGACTCATGTTTTCATTCCAATGACTAATTGGTTTATTTTAGTTATTTTCCATGTATTTTTATGGATTTACTGTTTTTTTATGGTGATTTGTGCGTAGCGTGCGTTATACTTGCACAATAAAAGACAGACTGTCAGCTACTGACTTACTGCGTGGTCCACTTTCATTCATTGGTGTTCCTTTGAGTTCGCACAGCGACTAGTCTCGAGCCAGAAAGAAAGATCCATTCTTGTTGAGTCGCCTTGACTATGAAAAACGCTGCATTGCTGCCAGTGTTTCACGACGACGAGGCAGCGCCTGTCTCTGTCTGTTAGGGAAAAAAGAATGAACTCATCGCGACACAGACTTGTGGTTGTTGGCATTAAATTTACCAAAACTTGTCGAAAGAGTTAAATTTTTTAAGTTTTTTTAATATGGGGAACTTTTTAATCATCTTTTGTTATTGATTTTTTGATCGTTTTTTATTTTCAAAAGCGTCCACTCCATTTTTTTGCTGATTCAACCGGTTGTTTCTTTGATTTTGACCCTCAAGCACGTGAATTTTTTGTGTCTTCAAAATTTTTATGCTTCATTTTTTGATTTTTTTAAACCGTTTATTTTTTCAGTCCGAACTTTTCAATCAGTTCCGGACATTTTCCGCGGTAGTGGTTGCCACGGCGACTGAAGAAGCACTAACAAAGGTTTTTTCAATTACCATTTTTGTTCAATATAATTTGTATTGTAGATCTACGGGTAAAAATGGCCGGCCCGTCAGAGTGCTGTATTCAAGTTGTATGCCGAGTGAGGCCATTGAATGAGCTAGAAAAAAGAAATGGATCTACATTTTTGCCAAAGATTGTAGGAAAAGATACCATTTCCATTGGTGTAAGTTGATTTTTTTCCAAAACGTCATAATCTGAAACAAAAATTTTTCATGAAAACCAAAATATAATTGAGGTCTTGTTTGGTTTCAATGAGGTCAATGACCACCATTTTCCTCTTTTTCCGTGATCCAATTCAAAAATCGCACCTCCAGTTTTGTAAATATTACTTTTTTCCTTGCTGTTTCAAAAACATTAAATTAATTTGCTGTAGAAATGGGATTTTAGAGGCGCAATTTGAATTTCGAAATAATGAAGTCCATTTTTTTTAGCTTCTGAAAATTTCGAAATTTTTGTCGGTTTTTTTTGGTTTGCTTTAGTCGCAGTTGGAAACAAATAGGAAAAAAGCGTCGAACGAATTGGAAATTTGGTAGAAAGCACATATCCTTTTTAAAACAGCGAAAAGCCGTATTGCTTTTTCAATAAAAAGCTTGACTTTGGTATTTGATTACAAAAACTGTTTCAACAATTTTTATTGCTGAATTTTTAAAAATCTAGACAATTGAAAAACGAAAAAAATCAATCAATTAAACAAATAATTCAAAAAAATTAATTTTTTTTAGGGAAAAGCTTTTGTATACGACAGAGTATTTGATCCA
Source organism: Panagrolaimus sp. JU765 (assembly GCA_901765185.1). Taxonomy (NCBI): domain Eukaryota; kingdom Metazoa; phylum Nematoda; class Chromadorea; order Rhabditida; family Panagrolaimidae; genus Panagrolaimus; species Panagrolaimus sp. JU765. Next base: position 315,598 of record CABFKL010007869.1, on the reverse strand, counting down.
AATTTGGATCAAGAAGCTGTTTATGCTGGTTCTGCTGCTCATATTGTTCGGGATGTACTCAATGGTTACAATGGTACAATTTTTGCTTATGGACAAACGTCTTCTGGTAAAACCCATACAATGGAAGGTATTCTTGGGGATGCAGAAAAGCAAGGAATAATTCCAAGAATTGTCAATGATATTTTTACCCATATTTACAATTACAGTTCAGAATCAGGAGAAGAAGAAAGTAAAAAAGTGCAATTTTACATCAAAGTTTCCTATTATGAAATTTACAATGAAAAAATTCGTGATTTATTAGATGAAACAAAAACAAATTTGGCAATTCATGAAGATAAGAATCATGTTCCATATGTTAAAGGTATTACGGAGCAATTTGTTCTTAATCCTGAAGAAGTTTTTGCTGCTATTGAAGATGGAAAAAATAATCGACAAGTTGCTGTAACAAGTTAGTAATTTTTTCAAATGTTAAATTACTTATTGATTTTTTATAGATATGAATGAACATAGTTCACGTTCACATTCAGTCTTTCAAATTGTTGTTGAACAAGAAAATGAAGAAACTCAAAAGAAATTAAAAGGTAAATTATATTTGGTTGATTTGGCTGGTTCAGAAAAAGTAAGCAAAACTGGTGCAGAAGGTGTTGTATTGGAAGAAGCAAAGAATATTAACAAGTCATTGTCTGCTCTTGGTAATGTCATTTCTGCACTTGCTGAAGGTACAAAATCTCATGTACCTTATCGTGACAGTAAATTGACACGTATCCTGCAAGAATCATTGGGTGGTAACTCTCGTACCACAATTGTCATCTGTTGTTCACCAGCATCATGGAATGAAGCAGAAACCAAATCAACATTATTGTTTGGTCAAAGAGCTAAAACAATCAAGAACGTGGTTGTTGTCAATGAAGAATTATCTGCCGCTGAATGGAGAAGACGTTATGAACGTGAATTGGAATCAAACAAGAAATTACGAGCACAACTTGATCAATATGTAAATATTGTTGCAGAATTGAGGAGGTTTAGATCTGGTGAAATTGTTCCAGAATCTGACTGGATCAATTTGATGACTGTTGATGAATTGAAGAGACTCACAGAATCTGCTGTTATCACTGCATCAATGAGTGAAACTGCGCTTGCCGAGAAACCAACAATGCAACCATTATTGACATCAACATCTGGACCAATTACAGATGAAGATCGTCGGAAATATGAAGAAGAACGTGCTAAACTTTATCAACAACTTGATGAAAAAGATGATGAGATTCAAGTACAATCCAGGATGGCAGAAAAACTCAAACAACAATTGGCTGAACAAGATGAATTGATCACACAAATCAGATCTGATTATAGTCAAGCATCAAATGAAATTACCAAATTGCAAGAACAAAACACCAGATATCAAGAAGAAGCAGAAGAATTATTCTCTGCAATTCAAGAAGTTGCAGTTAGTTTGGAAACACAAAAATCTGAAGTTGAACGACTTTCAAGAGAAAATGACAACATTTCTGCAGATTTGACCAAGAAAAATCTTGAATTGATTGATGCAAGCACAAAATCGGAAGAATATCGTGATTTATTGGCTGCACAAAAACGTAAATTCTATGAAAGTGTTCAAGCAATGTTGAAAGAATTGAATGATCTTGGAACCAATTACACTGTTCCAGAAAAATTCATCAATGATATTGTTGAAAATGACAGACCAATGGATGATGAATTATTACTTCATGCAAGATTGTTGATAACCAAATTAGCTGGAGATTACAAAGCAGTTGCACAACGATCAGCTGATTTGAAAACTGGATCAGGTGATGTTGAAAAACGACTTGAAACAACTGAAAAAGAATTATCCGATTGCCGTTTACAAATCCAACAGCTTGACGCTAAAAATAAGTCTCTTCTGGAGACCGTCGAAGCACAGGAAAAACAAAAACGGGGTTTAGAAGACGAATTAGATTCATTGAATTCTCGTTTAAGTGGTGCAACACCCGGTGCAGATACATTAAGCAATGAACATCAAAAACTTGTTGCCCAGTTACGTGATCAAATTGCAGAAAAGAATAACCAAGTTAAACAATTAACAGATTCACTTCAAGAACTTCAACTTGCTAAAGAAAAATTATCTCAAGATTATGAAAAATTGCGTGTTGAAGAAGCTCAAAAAGAAAAGCACATCAAAGATTTGTCAAATATTACTGACAAACGTGAACAAGCTAAACAAGATCTTCATGGTCTTGAAGAAACTGTACAAAAAGAACTTACAGCTTTACAAAACTTACGGAAATTATTTGTTGAAGATATTGGTAAACGCATCCGAAAAGCATCTGCTGGAAACGAAAATGAAGATGAATACATGTCAAGTCCTGCACAAAAACAAAAGATTCAATTTCTTGAAAGCAATTTGGAACAACTCACCAAAGTTCATAAACAACTTGTTCGTGATAACACTGATTTGCAATGTGAACTTCCAAAACTTGAAAAAAGATTGCGTGCAAGCATGGAAAGAATCAAACTTTTGGAAAATGCTCTTCGAGAAACAAAAGAAAATGCTATGCGTGATCGCAAGAAGTATCAAGTTGAAGTTGAACGCATCAAAGAAGCTGTTCGTCAACGTAACTTGGCCAGACGTGGTTTGAGTGCTCAAATTGGTAAGTTTTTTTTATATAATTTCTTGTTATTCCATTCTCTAATGTTTACAAACAAAACTAATATAATTTTTTTAGCTAAACCAATCCGTCCTGGACAACATTATGCAACAACTACTCCAGTCCGTCCTGCAGGTAATTAATTTTTAATGATTGAAGTGAATTTAAAACAATTTGAACCTTTGTAATCTAACTTGTTATCCATTCTTTTTTAGCTCAACCTCAAACCAATAACTATGCTTGAGTTATGATTGCAGAAACCAAATTTTCGCAGTGATACAGAGAACTTGTTAATTTTTTTTGCATTGTTTTATTTGAAATCACGCTTGTATTTATTTTCTTTTACTAATGTTATGTGGTGCGCCTGATATTCCATAAAAACATTTTCACAATTTTTCAATTTGACATTACAATACGTGTGATTTTAAAATAATCAAAAAAAAACGGACAAAAAGTATAAAAACCGATGAAAAAACTTACAGAGTGTGATCACATTGAATTGCGATGAGATTTAACAAAGGTGAAATGTCCAGAATTTTTCATCAAAAACTTGGAATTGAATTATTCAGATACCAGCAACGAATGTATAATTTCATCAGTTACATTTGCCATTTGATTTATCATGTGACAAAACTGCATAATTACTTATTGAAAGCACTTATCTTTAAATGATCTTAAATTATCAAAAAATGAATGAATAATTTATTAAAAATCAAAGATAAAAAAGCGTGGGATTCTTCGCTTAATATTTGATCTTTGGAAAAACTAAATATAAATTTAAATTTGAAAAAGTGATAAATATTTTAGTGTAAAAAACAGGATGTGGCGTAACGCTGGATTGACTTATTTGCGTTATTCGCAAATCGCAGCTGATGTTGTTCAAAAATGTAGCAAGGTGAGTAATAATGAAGTCGGAAGAAGAAAAACAAGAAAATCCTTTAGAGCGCCGCTTCTGTGCCAAAACTTCCTTCTGCAACCAAACTTCGAGTTACAAAATGGGAAAATGGCAAACCAGTTCGTGCTGCTGAATAATCTCATTTTGCCAAAAATATTAAAAAGCTGTTTGTTTTTCTAGGAATTTTTTTTCATGATTTTTTTTGTAATAAATTTAGTCAATAGCAACAAAATTTTTCTTTATTCAAGTATGCCGAGTTATTAAAAACCGAACAAATACTTTGGATGTGTACAAAAAAATTTCAATATGAGTAAAACATCACTCGGATAAAAAAAACATGGTTTCACTGCTGCTGTCGCCTTGAATCGCCTGATTTGTCGTTGTTTGACGCTGCTGGGGATCATCAGAAAAAAAAAATTCAATAAAAAAATTATGCAGTCAAATTACATGAAAAATATTTAACACAAAAAAAAATAAAACAAAAATGTCGCCGTCGAATGAATGCCGATCTGTCGAGTATCAAAAAAATAGGAAAAATAAACAAGAAAAAAAATAATAATGATGCCAATTTTTCGGTGTCAAATTTTTTTGGAACAAATAAATAAATCCCAATTTTTAATGTTGAATCAATTTAATCATTGAAGTTACTTCTTCTGCAACAGAGCTAAAAACCATTTTATATTGTTCGGAATTTGCAACAAGGAATGGTCGTTGATCTCTTAAATGTTCCAAGGATGCTGCCATGTCAATTTCTTTTACACCTTTGCCAATTCTGGTAATGACAAGATCAATTAAACAATATGTTCCTGCTCTTCCTGCTCCATTCAAATCATGAACCAAAACAGGAGATGCTCGCCCACGATAAGATTTGTTGACTTTTCTTCGGAATTCAAGAAGGGATTTATTTGACGCAGGAACTTGATTCTTTTTCCAGCTTAAGAAATGGAATTGAGTGACGGTTCTTGTTTCATTGGTCTTTAAACTTTTCAAGTAGAATGAACGAACAACGTAATTTTCACTCCAAATGTGTTCAGAAACAAGGTTGACTTCAAATGATCCATAAACTTGGCTTCCTTCATCAGGCCAATATTTTTCACATTCATCCATTTCACACAAATTAACCAAAAGTGCAACTCCTTGTTCCCAAATCATTTCCCAATAAGCTGGAATTGTTGATTCCATTGGAGCTTGGGTCACAATGTAAGAACAATGTTTTGGATCACTGTCAAAGATCTTTGAAGCATTGATGTATCCATTTTCCGTTGTAACAACATTTTCGTCATCTAAATAAATTGCTTGTTTTCTACTCAATAATTATGATGACTTACATGGAATGACATTACGATCTCGGTTCTTGGTAATATTTTGTGGTTCTAAAGCAATGGTTGAAATTGCATTTTTGTTGAAATAACCGGAAACGGAATTCCACTGCTCTTCAATTTTATCTGGGTTTTCCAAATGTTCCTTGAGGAAACTCAAAATGACATGACCTGTTGAAATGTCCAATTTGCTTGATTGGATCACACTTTCATCTGGCCAAGATGAAGTACTTGAAGTTTTGCTTACTGTTGCTGCGTTGACTGTCACACCTGTTGGAGTATCTTGGGAGCTCATTCTTTGACGGCAAAGGTCTTCATATGCTGCCACGGATTTTCCACCTTCAAGGCTATCAATGACTTCAGGCAAATTTGATTTGATCAGTCTTCTTCTGTTTTTGATAAAATGAACCGCCAAAACTACAACTAAGGTTGTGATTGTGAAAGCACATATTGCCAAAATTGGTGTAAAAAGCCAATCACGGTCGGAACGTTCAACAGGAACGGCATCTTCTCCGCTTCCAATTCCGGTTTCCGCTACTTGAACACCAGACAATGTTTGAATATCTTTTCTTCTTTTGTCTAAAAATAAATGACATTTTAATTTATTCATCAATTATATTCAAATGACTTACAGACTGCTTGAGCAACACCACTGGCACTTGTCATTCTTTTTTCACCATTTTTTTTGAAAGAATCAAATTGAACAACGCGGAATGACAATTCACCATTTTCATATTTAAAATCATCAAAAAACATATTATTTGGCAAGGCAATTTTGCTATCCAAATATTCAATCAATTTGACAAGTTCATCTTCTGTCACTTCATCTTTTGACATTTTTAAATAAACACGATTTCCTTCAACACGTTGAAAATCACCTTTGACAATTTTGTGAACAGTGTTTGCAAGTCCCATGTCTTCATTGTTGTATCTTTCCAAATCTTTTTTGAGAAGTAATTGTTGTTCATTGCTCAAAGATGTCAATGGAATATTTTCTTCAATTTCTGGATCGGAAATTTCTTCTTGAAATTGACTTTGAATGATGGCATCTTGTAACGATCCAATAAGATCAGCAAGTTTATCAACTTGTTGTTCGGATAATTTTTTAACATTTGTTTCACGATTATTCATGATATCGTGAACGTAATCATTCAGTTGCTTTTCTTCGGTGCTGCTTAAGTTGACAGTTTGTTGTGATCGTTTATCAGCTTCAAGTTGATTTTCTTGTAAAATTTCTGTAACAATTTTTTGAACATCATTGTTGGGATTTCCCATATTGGCTTCTGTCATCAGTTTTGATGAGTTGTTCTTGTCTTGTGGATTTACAGTAAGCGCAGGGGTCTCAACAGCAATGACGTTTTCAACAGGAAGTTGTTCCATAATGGGTTCTTGATTGAGTTCATCGACGACAACAACAGGAAGTGCCATTTGTGATTCAGAATCAACTAATAAAGCGGGTTCTGCAACGACCAAAGATGAAACTTGTTCATCAGGCATTTCAACAATGGCTTCATATCCTTCATTTGGCATGGTTTCATCAACATTTTGAATCAAATTTCTTGCTTCATTTTGTCCAATCATGAATTCACCATCAGTTAAAATGCCATCTTGGTCGGAGAGAATATTTTGGACTTTTTGAACCAATGTCCAGATGTTTGTTGGATTTCGGACAACACAAAATTCTGGATCATATTCCAAATCATAAACAACAGCAAGTTTGAAATATGCCAAAACACATTGTGATTGTGGATCTGGCCAATTGTAATTTTCACTAGCTAATCTCATCAATTGAACTTTTAGCACTTCTTTTTGAATTTGGTTGAGAGGTTTTTGAACAATAAGTGGGGCCAAATTGGTTGATTCTGAATAACATTGTCCAAATAATCCGTCTAAAACCATTATGCAATTAAATTGTCATTAATTTGTTGAATTAATTACCTGGGAGACAAATTTCGTCATTGTCACAAAGATTGTTGTCGAGGGAACATCCTAAAAAAATGCTCGTAATTTTTTTTGGAATTTTTTAATTTTGTTTTATTTCGTCAGTTTGACTTTCTTATTGTATTTTTAGAAACATTCTGCATTTTTTTTACTAACGAATCGAGTTACTGAACGGCAAAAGTGTCACAAACAACATTTGCTTGACGTCAGACGGAGGAGTTACTCAAGTTTTGAAGGCATGAATGCCCAAGAAAAAAAACTGTGGGCGAAATATGAGATATTAAAATCTTGACCTTTTTAAGATTATAATTAAAAGCTTTGCCAGATTACATTTTTTGCAAACAAAAAAATCAATCATTTCCCAAATGAAATTCCGTTTTTTTTTTGCAATTTTATTTTATTTTGTTTTTTGCATGTCCTCGGGGTATAAAACAAATCCTTTAGGGTAATAATTGTTTTTTTTTCGGAGATAAACTTTGTCTTGGATTTGTTTGTTCAAGAAACACATTTGGGAAAAGATTTCTTTGACGTTGAATCACGTCATCATCCACCCCCTAAGTAAGGAAAAAAAGCGGCACAAGAGCTTTTTTTTTCTTGTTTGCAATTCTGGATGTGAGAAAAAAAAAGTTTTGTTTTCTTATTTTTGTCAAGTTTTCATCGAGAATTAATGCGAAATCAATAAAAAGGCTAGTTTTTGTACTAGTGGCTTCATTTTTGAAAAAGGATGTTTCATTAATTGAGACTCTGTTGGACATTGACTTGTTTAGTCAGCCCGTTTAACTCGTAAAAAAACTGGCATCCATGTTTTTTAAAAACATGAGATCCATCAGACTCAGTCAACTATGCAGTTAATGTTAATTTTGCTATACGAATTCAATGAACGGCACAAATTAATGAGATCGTATTTCATTTCCAAAATAAGCAAGGAAGACACCCTCTGTTTGCTAACAATATTACGTTTTTGGTCATAAAAAAAGCCAAACAAGTTTTTTTCATGGATTTTCACATTCACATTTGGCACAAGGTTTTGTTTTCCATAAAACGGTCACTAAGCAGGACATATAGCTTTTTTTCCACCATAAATGAATGGCAGCTGATTTTTCGAGCCACCAGACTATAGCTTTTTTTACGGAATCCAACAACAAAGAAGCCAATTTTTGAAATTAAAAAAAAAGTACCAAGAAACAGCATAAAATGTTCCCGGAAACATGTTTTTTTTCTCAAGTTTTTTTTGTTCCAAATTTGGATGCTTTCATTACCGAACGTGAAATTTTGAACAAAAAAAGCAAATTTAAAAACATTTTCATTATCGTATTTTTTTTTATAAATGCCAGCCAATTTTTTTTAAATGGCATTTGAATGACTTGAGGGTTTCTAATTATCAATGACGTGAGGAAAACACTGGTTTTTAGCACGTCAAATAAGAAAATCAATGAAATAACAATTTTAGACGTTTTCCTGTCATTTGCCAAATGTTTTTTTTTCATGCTTTCAATTTTCTAAAAACTTTCCATGATTTATGGAATATGCCAAGTGAAATTTGCGTAAAAAACAACTTTCAATGGAAAGAAAAACGAAAAATAAAAAAAAATTCCCACAGTAAGCTTATGTGCTTTGCTCATTTTTTAATTTTTTTTTGTTTGTCTTTGACGACAACAGTAAATTAAAAATTTTATTAGAAAATGTTGAAAAAAGAAATTTTGGCGCAAATGAGGACAAAGTTTCCAACCTAATCAATGATCAACGAAAAAGAATGTTTTGATAAGAAAAAAATGAGAAAATTGTTGGAAAAACTTTGTTTTGTTTTGGAAAAAAGTGTAAATTAACTCACCTTGAAGTTGACTGCTGGAAACAGTAACCACAGAATTGATAATCAGAAGGCATGATAAAAACTGTACAACAAAACAACGCCTGAAAAGCGAGAACGGTTTAAAGAACAACGGGCGATTCATGCCCGCCGTCCACCACTCGCCATAAGCGCACTCGGCAATGCGCGGAATGAGTGCTTAAACGGGAGAGAAGCTTCAATTTTTTGAAAAAATGGCAGAGAACGCAGAAGTATCAAATGCAATGCCACGGCATAAAGAGAGACAAATATTCTTTTAAAGATAAGGCGGAGCAAAAATTGACGCCAAACCTTTTTCTACCACGCCTCCAACTTGAATGGCTGGCTTCGTTTTTTGACGTGTCCTGCATGTTTCTTTTTTTTTTGATGAAAAAGCAGATAAAACCATGTTGTTAAAACTTGGCTCAAAAAAAGAACTTGGTAAAGACTCGAAAATTACCCTCACCCTTGGGAAAAAAAATCCATGGCAAAGCTTTTCAAGTCAAAAGGTTATGAATCATCCAATTTTACCACATAAAAAATGACACGAAAATTGACGTCAACTTTTGATCAATTTTTCATTGACATGAAATCCGAAGATTAAAAACAAGCAGTGTTCAACATGACTATGATTTTTAAATAACATGCAAAAAAAAGCTCGGAAAATGATGTCATATTTAGTTGACTGCCCGTGCTTTGCGTGCTCAACGTAAACATGTCCTTTTTTGGAAGCTCCCACTCGGCCAAATACCGGAAATAAAAATTTCAAAACTTTAAACAGTCTTTGAAATTCAAAATTTAGCTTCACTTCATTTGACTAATCTTCTAATTTAAGTTTATTTTTTCTTTTTGATGTCACATTTGATTTTATAAAGATTTTTTATGCCATTCAAAACTATAAAATTGTTATCATAAAATTTTTACAACTTGGAAAGCATTTCCAAAGAATCTGACTTTGTTTTTAGCTTTTCTGGCAGAGGTTCTTCAATCATTTTGGAAATGAGTTCATGAACGTTATCGACAAATTCAATTTGCATAGAATTCTGAAAATTAATTTTTAAGCTCATTTTGCATAGTTTTTTTTACCAAGATTGTTTGGTCAATTTCGGAAACATCTGTCTTGTTTCCTTTTGGCAAAATTATACGGAAAATTTGGCTTCTATGTGCTGCCAAGACTTTTTCTTTGATACCACCGACCTAAAATAGAAGTTGCAAAAATATTTCAAAAAAAAGTGTTTTTTTACTGGCAAAATCTTTCCAAGTAATGTTATCTCTCCTGTCACTGCAGAATCCTTCCTCGTCTTACGCTTCGAAATTTGAGAAAAAAGTGCCAAAGTGAAAGCTGAACCTGCTGATGGACCATCTTTCCCAATAGCGCCAGCTGGCAAATGTACATGAAGATCCGACTACAAAAGGCATTGTTCAATTGTTTTTTTGAATGACAAAGCTTACATTGTCCAATGTTGAAATGTCCAAGTCATATCTTGTGGCATTTGCACGTATCAAAGACAATGCTACTTGAATTGACTCCTTAATTACATTACCCAAATTTCCAGTTAAATATGTTTTTCCTGACCCTGGACTTAACACAGTTTCAACAACTAACACTTCACCACCAACTGGTGTCCACGCCAATCCAAAAACAACACCTGGTTGGTTAGAGTTTTGAATTTCTGATATGTTTGAACTTTGCCTTCGTTTGTTTTTCTAAAAATAATGAAAGGATTACTCAAAATAAAAACTTTTGGATAACGTCGGCATCGACGCAAACAAGCGTAGAGGAAAGAGCAGACTAAAATGTTGTTTTTCTACGCGGTTTTGCAAATGTCAAATTTACAATGAAAAACATTACCAAGTTTAAAATTTTGTCAACTTCTTGAGTTGTGATGAGAATTGGTAATTTTGAATCAGATGCTGAAACGTCTGAAGTGTTGATGGATTCTGCAACACGTAAAGCAACATTTCGGCAAATGGCTCCAACAACCCGTTCTAATTGTCTGACACCCGCTTCATGCGTGTACTCAATCAATGTTAGCACACTGTTGTCATCGAAATTCACATGATTTGGTAATAATGCATGCTGAGTCATTTGTTTTGGAATAATATGTTTTTTCGCTATTTTGACTTTTTCCATGGTTGAATAGCTAGACATTTCAATAACCTCCATTCTGTCTCGTAAAGCTTTCGAAACATTGTTGATATCATTAGCGGTGGCAATGAACAATACTTTGGACAAATCAAATGGCATGTTTAAATACAAATCTGTGAAGGAATTATTTTGTTCCGGATCCAAAACTTCAAGTAATGCAGCAGACGGATCTCCCTGTGGACCCGCACCAAGTTTGTCAATTTCGTCAAGTAAAATAACAGGATTGTTGCATTTGGCCAGTTTTAATGCTGTTAAAATTCTACCTGGCATTGCTCCCACATATGTTCGGCGATGTCCTCTTATGTCACTTTGGTCCCGGATTCCTCCAAGAGCAATTCGCTGGAAACGCCGTTCCAATGTGTTGGCTATTGATTTGGCAATACTTGTTTTGCCAACTCCTGGAGGTCCAGCCAAACATAAAATCGGACCTTTAAGGTCATTTTTTAATTTTCTGACCGCCAAAAATTCTAAAATTCTTTTCTTAACTTCTTCCATTCCTTCATGTTCAGCTTCAAAAATTGCTCGAGATTTTGCGAGATCATTTTTGTCTACCGTTGAAAAAGACCATGGTAAACTGACTGCAAACTGTAACCATGATCTTAAAACTGTGTGTTCTGGTGATGTTGATGCCATTGATTTGTATTTTTCGTATTCCATTAAAATCTGTTCCTTGTATGGTTCAGGAACCCGAGCAGTTTCTAATTTAGCAAGAATTTCATCAATATCTGTGCTTCGTCTCATTATTTTTCTTTCCGGTGAAATTTTTCGGCTTTTTTTAATTTTTTCAAGACCATTGTCATCAATTTTCTTTGATTGAAGGCCATTGATTTCCACCACAGAAATATTTTTTGCTCTAAAAATTCTGTTCACTTGTTCAATGACAGTTTTCATTCTTTTAGCGACATCAAGCTCTGCTAAAAATTCCAATTGAATTGAATATGGAACACCTGGAATCATGGCCATGCATAAGTCAGTTAATTCTTCAATTTGTGATTCTGATAAATTTGTCATCAATTCCTAGAAAACAAAAAAGTAATTTTCTTGTTGAAAATTTGACTTACTTTGAGAAAAATCAAAGATGCATGATTTTCACGAGTCAAAAATAATAATAATTTTTTGATTGCATCTAAAAATTGTAATTCATCGTTTTTGCTAATTGGTTCACCTGCAAAAAAAAACAAATTATGATTTTCGATTTTTGGTTGAACTTACAACAAACATTGTACAAGTGTTTAAATTGGCAAAAATAGCCGTTTATGTCAGTTATTTCAACTCGAGTAATGCCAATAAGATGCAAAGTGTATTGAATTCTTGAGTTGTTTGTAGACCAACAAATTATCTTGTCAATCTTTGCACTTGTTCCAATTGGAAATGCTTTCTGAATAAAAAATGCCAATAATTCTTGTCAAAAATTGCCAACTCACTTTTGAATCAACATTTTGTTTATATGCAACAACGATTGTTTTATTTTTCATGTCTGGTTTGTTCAAAAGCAAATCTTCAATCATTGACAAACTAAAAAAATCTTTTTCTTCAAAACAACTCAAAATAAAACCCACTTTGTCGGTGTTCGAACGGGAATTTTCATTCTTGTTCCTGGCATCAAAACGCCGTCAGTAACCAATAAAATTGGCACTCCTTTCATTTTTAAATAATTGTAACAGTAAAACGGCAAAAATAACAAAAAAGCGGTAAACACAGAAGGGAAACTTCTCGACGACCAGTTTTAATCAGTGGCTCAGCTGAACTGATAGAATGAGCAAGAAAAAATCAAACCATTGGAGTTCCACTACACTACATCTTCTGTGTTTTCAAAGTACTTTTTTCTTTCAAGTTTTTATGCAAATTTGAAAGGAAAAAACATGTTCAGATTTTTTTTGAGCAACAATAAAAACGCAAGATCAATTTTGTCGGTTTTTATGTCCAAGCCGTTTTTATAGCAAGTTTGTTCCTTTTTCAAGTGGTTTCTGAAAGGGAAAACAATTTTGATATTTCTTTTGCCGTGTTATTACATATAAAGTCAATCGTCGGCAATTATTCATTTCTTCAGGTCGATGTATCGCAACAACTTGCTCATTAAAAAGCTATTTGAATGTCACATTAGATTTGTTTTCCAATCTTTACGAGCCATCTTTTATTCTCATCTTTTTTTAATTTTTTTTTCTGAATGCAATAGATCATAAAAAAATTGGTTAAAATGATGTTTATGAATAATATTGTATTTTAACAGACCTTGTAGACTTGTTAGACAATAACTAACTTTAGCTTGAACTTTGCAAACAGTGATCACGCGACAAGTCGTTGCACATTTTTTGGCCCTCAATGCTAACCTTCTGTTTGCAAGTCAAGTTCGGCCGACAACTGTACAAAGACGGACGATCAATTGTATTTGTTATTTTTGTGCCTTATTAGGAGCTATGATAGGAAAAAAAAAACAGATCTGTTACATTCAACTCAAGTTTGATTCGATTTTTTTTGTTTATGGAAGAATAGCGCAAAAATTGTCTTCCAAGCGCAGTCATGTTTCGACTCGTGGAAATCAGCTGCTCTATTTCTTTTTTTTGGAATATTTTTTTATGAATGCAATTTTTAGACTCGTTTTGAGAAACATGCCATTTTTTTTCTCGATAAATCAAACAAGTAATGAATCAAATAGTAAAAAACCATTATTAGCTCGTTTCTGATGCTTTAAAAGATAATTCACCATCAAAATTGTTCTCGGACTTGAAAAAAACTGGACCAGTTTTTCGTTCTGGCCTGACGTCTTTTTTTAGTGTCCGCTTTTTTTTTCTTTACAGAAACGAATATGCGTTTGTCCGTTTGCCCTTTTGTCCACTACTCAGCGGTCTATTTTTCTCCTGTTTCCACCTCTAGGACCGAAAAAAGCAGAATAGTTGCCCAAACATCTCAAGCTATTTAGTCTGTTTTCTTTGTGGCAAAAGCTGGGGGCAGATCTCGGGATGTGGCTCCTTAAAAAGCGTGACATTTTCCTTGGACCTTGCTTGCATCAAGTTGTTGCAGTTAGGTCCACCCGGGTGTCTGTGGATATCCAAAGGGCTTAAGGTGGAGAACTAAAAGTAGTCATAGCTGGCAACTGGTTGAAAGTTGTGAGAGAGCCGTGAGTGTTCCCTTGTTCCTCTTTCAAAATGCGAGACCGACTATTCGTTTTCGCAGTTGTTTTTTATTTATTGAAAAATGTTCCACCTGAAAAGCTTATTTATCGTGTTGATTTTATCGATTTCAGTTTAGTTTTTTCTGTTTGAATTGATTGGCAGTTCAGACGAAATCATTTTCAAACGTGGACAAGCCATTTTTTGTCATTCATTTGGGCAGCCCGATTCCGTCTTTTGAACGACCGCTTTCAAAACTCTAGAAAGGTGTTGAATACTATTTCAACATACTTATTTTTCATACAAAAAATTGGAAATATATCTTTCTTTTCCATTAACACAAATTTCTGCATTTTTTGAGGATATCCATGTCTAAATTAACTCAAAGATCCGTAATTCCATGTTCTATGGCAATTGGATTAAAATCTAACATTGCACATATATAATTGAACGTTTGTCCGGTTTTTTTAAAACAATAACCACAAGAAGCTGGCGGGGATCAATGTGTGACTTGCACACTGTCCCCTAATAGTGTCGTCATCTGATTTGCGAGTCGAGCCCATTTTTCCGACAGTTGTGCGCGGCCTCAATTGAGCTCTTCTTCCTCGTGTTTTAGGAAAATTTTTGTCAATGCCACTGACAGCCTTTAGCATTTTTAATGGTTTGCTTCATTTTTATAGTTTTTGTTGAAAATTTTTTTTGAATAATTAAAAAAACACATCAATTGACATATGATAAAATATTTGGAACACTTGATCCTGAAGTCAATTGGTAGCACAGTATCAACTTTTTCAAAAAGTACCGCTGCTACTGCACGCCCGCTAGGCGTACGCGTACATGCTGCTTTGTGTGCATTATGGACGGGAAGAGCGAAAGAGCAGGGTGTATATGCGTCTATCCATATGATTAACGCATCCAGTAGAAGAGGCATGGGTCTTTCCACAGTAAACTATTGTCCAGAAGGGGTTTTCCTGGAGTTCCATCCCAAAGTCGTGATCGTTTTGCCTATTATTTTGATATTTTTCGAGATTATATTGAAATTGCATGTTTTTAGATCATTGGCACACGTTTGGAGCAAACGAAGAGACCAAAAGTGATTCATAAACGCTCAAAAATCAACTGCCTTGATGAACTGATGAAACAAAGAGCGCCTGCACGTTACCGTTAGTGATTTGTTTAGGATTCTTGATTTAAAGATTTTTGTTTCAGGGTCAATCGGCTACAAACAGGCGGAAGAACGACTCAACAGCCTTTATTCAATCCATTCAGTGGAATATCTCGTAAGTGTGATTCATTAAATTTTTCATAACTGTCAAATTTGTTGTTCTTGTTTTTGAATTGTTTTGAGTTGTCTACGTAGGAGTAGGCGGTTCAAACTTTATGTGCATGTGACATGAATCGCAACAATGGTCAGGAAAATTTTGGATTTTCCGACTGACTTCTCAATTCAATCATAATGGTTTGAAAATTTTGAATCATTAATGTTTTTCGATGAAATGAGCAGAAAAAAAAATCAGCCCAATATTTTTATTGAAAAAAAAAGTATCCCAAGAAGCAAAACTTGAAAGATGCTTATTTTTTTTGAAGCAATGTCCATTGCCTGAGTCTTTTGCAGTTCCAAGTCAAAACAGCTGAGCCCATTTGTCCAGCACAAAGCAGTCGACGGAAGGTTTTAGCTCCGTTGGTGGACGAGACATATTGGCAACTTTTGTTTTTTTTTTGCCATTTTTTGCCTTGGACAGCGGAACGTTTTCAAATCCTCTTTGTTGCAAAAAATCAATTTTCGTTGGCATGCAAATTTGCGATCGATTGACGGTCATTGGTCACGTGTTTATTTTTTGTTTTGACAGACTTTAAAACTAGTGTTATTAGTTTTTTCAAAAACCATAATATTTTTGACCATCAAAAATAGAAGATTATTCTGACGTAACATGAAAAAAAAGCTTGATTTTTAATGAAAATACATTTATTTTTATGACAGCGTTGTATTTTAATACCAAATTGCTTTTATCGATGATGAGATTCTAAAAAGTTTTTTTTATTTCATGTTTTAATAAGCTTAAAACGTGTATGCTCGCTGTTTTTTTTCTACACAAGCTTACTTGGTGAACAAAAGCAGAAAAAAAAAGCAAGCTGTCAAGCGTCACATCTTGCCGAAGTTGCATATTTGTTATGTATATAGTTTTTCTTTTTTTACTCCTTTTTATCCCTTCTTGTCCCCTCCTTTCTAACCATTTACTCTTTTCTAAGAGGTCAGAGATCAATGTTAAGCATGAATCTTTGGATTGTATTGGCCGTTATTTTCTTCCGGCTTTTCTTGCTTTTTTTAATTTAAAAAAAATTTAGACTATTTTAAAGATATTTTTTTTCTAGAAAAGTGAATTTTGTTCAAAATTTTTTTCTTTCAATTTGGTGATAAAATTGACGGAAAACAGCATTGTACTGTGCAAACTTTGCTTGTTTTTAAAAATGGCCTCATTCTTTTTTTTTGAAGACTCAAGTTTCATTTTCAATTTTGTCTCTTTTTTTTCTTCCAAAAAAAAGATGAACAAATTGTTTTGGTTCATTTTTAATTTTTGATTCCAATTTTTTTTTGTTAAATTAAATTTAATAATTAAAATAATTGATTTTTTTAAATATGATTTTAGGGAAGTTCAACAAAAAACAAACCAAATCTTCGTCGAACTATTGAATTAAGTATTGAAAAGAAATCAAAAATTGAATATCATCCAGTAACTATAGACGAACCCTACAGTGACGGTGAACCACCTGTTAAATCACAGGATTCTCCGTTGAACGACTTTACAAATAGCAGTACCGAAACTAATAACGGTGAAGATCCGTATCAAAAACATTTTTCAACATCACCAGACATTTCGCCACCACCAGCTAAAAAGATAAGGTAAAAAAACAATTTTTCTTTTAGAGACATTGCTGTTTTCTCAAGTCTTGTTTACCAAAAAAATGCTGCGACATTGTTTTTGATGCTAGTTTTTATTTACGCGCATATTTGTTTGAAAGCAACAGCTTTTTTTAAAAAAAGTTAATAAACCATTGATCAGCTGGTAGTGCAAAATCAAAGTATTGAAATCTAGCGGCTGGTTTGTCAGGTGAAAAGGGCGATTTAAACGGCTGTTACTTTTGACTGAAAGTCATATAAAAAGAGGTGCGTAGCAGCGGTAGCACGGTCATCACATGATGTGTGTCCTTTTTTCTTGTGCGTTTTTGTCAATGCTCTCATTTGGCATAACATAGCAAAGCGTGTGTTGAAGTTGAACACACTTTGGGGTTAGCCAAATCATTGGAAAACTTTTTTTTGCTTCTTGTCTCCACCTGATTTGATGATTGATATCCTCAAAGATCATGTCACATGTGGTGTATCTATTTTTTTGGTTGTATTATTATTTTTTTCTTGAAAATTTCTTTTGTGATAAGATGATGTTCAAAACTGAATAGTTGAAATAATCACGTTTTATTTTTTCAGGCGGATGCAAGTTGGGGTGGGAAACTCTACACCAACGACAACATCTTCAGTTGGAAAATCAGTTGCTGAAAGATTAAAAGAAAAAAGAAAAGATGCAAATACTACCGCATCAACTCTAACTGATCAGGAAAATTGTACCAATGGCAATAGCAAAGACCATGTATCACCTTCATGTTCAACAACAATTAATGTTTCAAAAACTACCGTCCCTGATCTTGGGAAACCAAGAAGACCACTTCCAGAACTCAATGAACGTCAAAAGAATACATTACGTGTTATTAATCAGTATTTACGGGAACTTGGTATGTATGATACTGTTGAAGCACTTGTTGATGAAAGTGGTTGCCGAGAAGAAGATCCACTTGCCGTCCGCCTACATGCTTCTATAAAATCTCGTGATTGGTATGATGCATTAAGAATAATTGATAATTTCAAAGACAAAGTTAATCCAAAAGATTTTATTTTAATTAAAGTTGCTTTACTTGAAGAATTAATGAAACAATATTTTATTGAAAAAGATGTAAGTTTTAATATATGAAATTAATTAGTTAATTGTGGTTATTTTTAGTATGAATCAATCATTCTTTGCCTTCAACTTCATTATCCTCGTTCAAAAGAATTTGCTGACAGAAGAAAATATTTTTCAACATTGTTAGCAGATGATCCAAATGATGTTGCAGCATTTTTCAAAAAAGAAGAAAAAAGAGAATTACAACAAGTGTCAAATTTAATTGAAGCATTATTACCATCAAATTTCCTCATTTCGGCACGAAGATTAGACCAACTTTTAGATCAATGTATGTTTTTGTATGATATTTTAAGGAATACATTGTTGTTTTCAGCCATTGAAAGTCAAATTAGAAAATGTTCCCTTCATGTTGATGAACAAAAGAAAGAAGATGAGCCTGCTTATATTTTGAAGGATCATCAATGCCCAAAAAGCAACTTTCCAAACAGAACAACTCAGGTTTGTTCCAAAAAAGTTGATATAATTTTATATGATAATTTTTCAGGTTATCAAAGATCATGATACAGAAGTTTGGATTGTCAAGTTTTCACCGTGCGGGAAATATCTTGCATCTGGTGGTAAATCTGGGCTTGTTTACATTTGGAAGGTTAAAAGTCCACAACGTCTTGCTTTTCATAATCGATTCTTAATCAACGATGAAGTAGAAGGAATTACATCGTTGGCATGGAGTAGTGACAGCAAACATATCATCTGTGGGACATCTGAACATAAGAATCTTGGAGTATATTTGCTTGATGCTTTAAAACCTTACAAAGAATCCAGACATCTAGATGAACCTTTACGTGTTTGTCGGGATAAATTCACGGTTGCAGATTTTTTTCCGGGTCCAAATTATCGAGTTGTTTGTGCTGATTTAAGAGGAAATTTTTCAATGTTTGTAAGTATATTATTTTGTTTGACTTATATATTATTTGATATATTTTAGCATTATGACGGTGAAAATTTTATTGAAACAAATGATTTTGAAGGGTTCAGAATCCGATCATTGGTTTGTTTAAAAGATGGAAAAACCGTCTTAGCTGCTGATACTCAAAATCGGTAAGGTTTTCAATTTCACGAATTTGATAAAATTTGATAATTATTTTAGAATTCGTTCATATGATTTTGATCAAAAAACGGATGAAACATTGATTATTGAAGAACATGGAATTGTATCTTTTACAATTGATAGAGAAGAGAAAAAATGCGCAATTGTAACAAAATCGAATGGAATTCGTTTATGGTGCCTTCAAACACGGACACTTCTTCAAACATTTTTTGGAGGGGTTCATTCTGAAACAGTTATCACCGGTTCATTTGGTGGTATCAACGAAGATTTCTTTGCCGTTGGATCTGAAAAAAGTACGATTTTCCCTCTTTTTGAGTGTAGTAAAGTACTTTTTTTCAGATAATCGGGTATTGATTTGGAAAACAACAGATAAAAAACCCATCAGATTTCTTGATGGGCATAGTGAACAAGTTAATTCAGTTGCATGGAATCCCAAATTTGGGAATATGTTAGTGTCAGGTTCTGATGATCATACAATACGGGTTTGGTCTACCTCACCGGCTAATTTCAACAAAGCAGAAAAATCCAAGAAAAAGCTCAAAAAAGATGATGTTTTGAAGAAAAAGAAAGGAAAGAAGCATAAAAAAGGAAAGAAAGCACAAAAAATTGAAAATGGAAAAGAAGAAAAAACAAATGAAAATCTTCAGAAGAATTCAAAGTCAGCTGAGAATAGTGAACCACCAACTTTATAATAGTCATTCCAGAAAAATCTATTCTTTTTGGTTGTGAACTTGACTGGTCACATCAAATTTTTCCCATTCATATACTCCTGATTTTGGTCATCATGGGTATATATGCTTTTACTGTCAAGTTTAAAGAGGAAACAATATTTCGCTTTCTTCAAAGATTGTATAAAAGTTTCCAGTTTTTTTTTCATAGATTAATCCTCGGATTTCGAGCATTCTTTCAAGTGCCGTTGATTATAAGGGTTAATTTTTTTTTCTTGAGAAAAAATAAAGAATTTTGCTTAAAAAATCAATTGAAAACATAAAAAACAAAATCGATCAACACTTTTTTCCAAAAATTGGGAATTGATTTTGCTGGGTTGTATAATTTGCTGGCAATCATCTGTTTTCAAATTAATAGTGTTAAAGCAGCAAGAGCACCAGCAATTTCATCATTTCCTGATCAACCAGATGATATTGAAAGGTCGATTTTTTCAAAAAATGAGTTTTATGCGGAGTCAGTCGGTCCGTCATTCTTGGAGCCATGATCGAAGACCAACCGATTCGATAAAATTGGTTGTTGCCTGTACATAACCGCCCTATGCATTAAATGGTCTCACAACGATTCTGAGATAAAAGACCAAGTTTCAATCAGTAGATTTTTGTTTTGAATGACTATTGAACACGATGAAAGAACATTAATTTTTTTGATATATCTTTCATAGTTTAATATTTCCACAGTGATGAATTTTCATTTTTGTTTTTACTTGAATCATTTTTAAAAAACATCAGATTTTGAACTTTTATCGGCTTTTTTCCAACGTGGAAATGTCTTCTTGAAAACTTTATTTGTAAATAGTGATTACAAATTTTGTAAAATTCCAGGAAGTCATCAGAAGACATTTGTCTTGCTGTCGAATAAAATGGCTTCAGCAGCAATTGATGTCAATCAAGGTATCACTGGCCAAAGAACAGCCACAATCCGTAATTATACTACTCAACCACGTTTGAGTAAGATTTTCTTTTTTGTTGACAAACGTTCAAAATTACTTTGTTAAGCTTACAAAACTGTTACTGGTGTCAATGGACCTCTTGTTATTTTGGGTGATGTCAAGTTCCCTCAATATGCTGAAATTGTCCAATTGACTCTTCAAGATGGAACCAAACGTTCTGGACAAGTTCTTGAAGTCACAAAAAATAAAGCTGTTGTCCAAGTTTTTGAAGGAACATCTGGCATCGATGCTAAAAACACAATTTGTGAATTCACCGGTGATATTTTGAGATCACCAGTATCTGAGGATATGCTTGGCCGTATTTTCAATGGTTCAGGTAAACCAATTGACAAAGGACCACCAGTTTTGGCTGAAGATTTCCTTGATATCAACGGTCAACCAATCAATCCATGGTCACGTATTTATCCTGAAGAAATGATTCAAACTGGTATTTCTGCCATTGATGTCATGAACAGTATTGCTCGTGGTCAGAAAATTCCAATTTTCTCTGCTGCTGGTCTTCCTCACAATGAAGTAAAGCATTTCAAATTTTATAAATCTAAACACAAATGATTACAGATTGCCGCTCAAATTGTGCGTCAAGGTGGTCTTGTCAAACTTCCTGATCGTGCTCATCATGAAGGTGATGACAATTTTGCCATCGTGTTTGCTGCTATGGGTGTTAACATGGAAACTGCTCGCTTTTTCAAGCAAGATTTTGAAGAAAATGGTTCCATGGAAAATGTGTGTCTTTTCCTCAACTTGGCCAACGATCCAACGTAAGAAATTGTTTGGAGATTTCCAAATAAAAATCATTTCCAGAATCGAACGTATTATTACTCCTCGTCTTGCTCTTACTGCTGCTGAATTCTTGGCTTATCAATGTCAAAAACACGTGTTGGTCGTCTTGACTGATATGTCTTCATATGCCGAAGCTTTGCGTGAAGTGTCAGCTGCTCGTGAAGAAGTCCCTGGTCGTCGTGGTTTCCCCGGTTATATGTACACTGATTTGGCTACCATTTATGAACGTGCTGGTCGTGTCGAAGGTCGTGATGGTTCTATTACTCAAATTCCAATTTTGACCATGCCTAACGATGATATTACTCACCCTATTCCCGATTTGACTGGTTACATTACTGAAGGACAGATTTACGTTGATCGTCAATTGCACAATCGTCAAATTTACCCACCAATCAATGTGTTGCCTTCACTTTCACGTTTGATGAAATCTGCCATCGGTGAAGGTATGACTCGCGAAGATCATTCTGATGTTTCAAATCAACTTTATGCTTGCTACGCTATTGGAAAAGATGTCCAAGCCATGAAAGCTGTCGTCGGTGAAGAAGCTTTAGGTCCAGATGATTTGCTTTATCTTGAATTCTTAATTAAATTTGAAAAGAATTTCATTGCTCAAGGTGAGACACTGCTTTAGATTCAAGAAAAATGGTTCAATTTTTCAGGTAACTACGAAAATCGGACAGTTTTTGATTCATTGGACATTGGATGGCAACTTTTGCGTATCTTCCCACGTGAAATGCTCAAACGTATCCCTGCAAAAACATTGGACAAATATTATCCCCGTGGTGGTGCAGCAGCGGCAGCAAAAGCCACAGAATAACTCATTCACTTAAAACGACATTATCAGTAGCTTCACAATTTCTTCTAGTAAAAAAATTCGAGCATATTTATGACTCTTTAGTTCACTTTGCCACAAGAATCATCTTGTTTTATCTTGTCCATTCCTTTCTCATCTAAATTTTAAAGTTGTATAGATAAAGAGCTTTTTCAATAGTTAAATCATCAAATTTTATCTTTTTTTCTGGCTAAATTTTCACCAAAAACAGAATCTAGACACACAAACGAAACCTATTTAAAAAGCGTGCTTGTCTTCAGTTTCAAGAGCAGCAACTTTCGTGCGAGTATCCTTGCTAACGTAATCGGCAGGAACAAGGTAACCAATAATGTATCGACGACCAATCATTTCACCAACAAAGAACCAAAAAATGACTTCAAGTCCAACAGCAGTATAAACAAGAAATTCCTAAAAATATAGTTCAACACAATGATATAAAATTGACTAGATGATCGAATATAAAATAAAAATGAGCAGTTTAACCTAGGAAAAAATTATTCAAAATACTTACACGAACGGTGAGATTTTTATATTGCTTTGTTTCAACAGCCTTGACAAGTGTGAAGAATTCTTTCTTGATAACAGGCCAATCGGTAGTACGTGGTGGAGCAAGCTCACGTTTGGCAACTTTTGTGAGCAAATCCAAACGTCGAGGGAACTGCTTGGCTTGGTGGCGATAAAGCACGCCGCTGAGATTGGCGATCTTTTCAAAAAAGTTGAGCTTATGTGTCGCCATTACCACTGAAAATAATTAAACATAAATTAACCGGAAATCACGCGGAAAAAAACATTTACACGGCGTCTAAAATACGGGAGAAATGAACAAGTTGCATCCAAAAAAACCATGTTTTCGTGTTGGGAGCACTTCAACCGTTCAGGGTAAAGTTTGTCGTGAAACTTTTTCTCCGTAGTTTTTTGTTGTGGTTCTTGGATGTTACATAAAAAACAATGTTCTAACCAGTTTTTCAAGAACAATTTAATTTAGAAATGATTGATCCTCATCAGTTTCAAACAGTTTTTTTTTTTATTTATGCGATCCAACAATCTGAGACGCTTTATCCCAAATTTTTTTTACGGAAATTTGTCCACAAATCTAAAGTCCATTACTTACATTTTCGGAAAAAATATCACCAGTTACATTTCCCCCACAGTTTATTTACCCAAATTAAAAGAAGGTCTTTGTAGTTGCAAAACTTGCGAGATATCACCAGAAATTCGCAAAATTTCACCGTTTTTCAATTTTATGGAACCTCCTGTCAGATTCAAAAAACTAAAGAATCAGGTTTTGAAAAAATATTACGCTGTTTTGTAGTTAATCAGTTGTTAATTCCGCTCGTACATCATGATTTTTCGGTGGCGACAAAAATAATTGGCATCGCCTAGACACTTTCCCGACTAGATTGATCTCTCCGATTTTACTTCAGTGAAATTGAAAATAATTTAAATTTAGTTCCCGAAAATTGCAGTTAAACATATCCTTCACTGTATCCATCCCGTACAAGCAATGACTTCAGCAACTAGCAACATTCATTTTTTGAGTTTTAGGATTCAAGACTTGTGGCTTTCTTTTAATTTTTTCCAAAAATGTTCTTTCAGTAGTTGCAACAATGAAAGCAACCAACAGTCCTATTCCCAGCATTGCAAATATTCCGGAAATTTTGTCCATGCCAAGTGATCGTTTGATTTCAACTGCTTTCCCTTCGCATTCCCTAAAAGAAGTCCAAATTGCCGCAGTTTAAATTTAAACCCCTTACTCAATTTGTGGAGTTTTTTTCCACCATTTTTTCTTGATCATGAGCATGACACCTTTTTCATTATAATCCAGGATTTGACGTGAAATTCTATCTCGCCATTTTGATTCTTTTGGCAAGGCAATGCTGTAACCATTGGAACCAAGGACAACGTTTCCCACTTTTGTCAAATTGCAATGTTGGGTCAGTTCATACTCAAGGGAAGCCGATTCCATCAAAAACACATATTTAAAAAACAAATCATCATTAAATTCAGACGTTGACAAACTCACTTTTCCGCCAACACTTTGGCAACACCATCATGATTCGATTCAACAAATACAGGATGAGTTGAGTTGTTCATTCTTTGCCAAATCTTTTTGAATGGATCTAACCTGCTGTACATAAAAAACTGCATAGTTGAACCTCCTTGAATTGTCCCAAAATGATACTCCGTCTGGTTGCTCAGTTCTTCAAAAGACTAAACCAAAATTAAAAATAACAGTTTGATGCTTACATTAAAAGGAAGAGTTTTCCGATCAATTGTCAAAACTGCTGCAAAATTAGCAGTGTATTGGGCAATCAAAATCAAGGAAAAAGTCCACCAAGCTGTTGAAATCAATCTGCTTGCAACAGATCGACAATTATAACCTGAACCAGCACGTAATAAAATGCAAATCAAATACCAAATGCTATTCTGAAAATTCTGCTGACAGTTAATTTTAAAATTAAACAAACCGGGCCATTAAAAATTTTTGAGTCTTCAGTAGGGCTCAAAATTGTGACAGTAACAACAGCAAAAACACTAAGGATGGTGACCAAGATGAGAAATGCCCAAACATTCCAACTCAGGGGTGAAAAAAAGCTCAAAATGGAATTTGAAGCTTTGTGATCTTCTGGAATTCGCATCAACATTGAAATGCCGAGTTGTAAGAACGGATCAGTAAAGTCGACAACTTCTAAACGATTTGCTGTCACAGTAATTGGAGCAACTGCTGCATCAGCTTCTCCTTTCAGTATTTCCCCGATCATTCCATCCCATTCCTTTGTCCCATTGATACGATCTCCATAACGTCCATCAGCAACTATTGTCAGCTTGTATTCAAAGTTCAGATCTTCAGACAAACGATTCAACAAGTCAATACAAAAGCCTTCATAAATGACTCTGCCATTTGGTAACGTTTTCTTGATCACATATGGACGTTCTTCAATACTAACGACTTTCAACAATCTTTGCTGAAAATTTGATGTTTTAACAAGAAAACACTTAAAACTTACAGTTTTAGTTTCTTCCAACATGCTTTCATGAGTATTTGGCAATATTTTATCCGTCATTGACAGCATTCTTTGAAGATTTGCTGAATTTGTTTTCCAAATTCCCGTCTAAAAATAAAACTCAGTTTTTAAAATCAGCAAAAATCGTACATTAACCGCAGTTCCATTGACTCCCATTTCAATCACGTAAAATTCTGCATCTGATCTAATTTTGGTAACATTATTCAGACGAATAGAACCAGTTAGACCATGAATAGGATGATGAACCGAATGGCTTGAGAAAATTGGCTTGATAATTTGCATAACATCATGAATTGCAACAAGATTGCCCTAGATGTTTCAAATTTAAGAAAATGGAAATTTAGAAACATGACTTATAATATTTGGACTTTAAAAAGTCAAACTTACGAGTGATTTGCCAGTTTTAGTTGAATTGATTTGATAACTTTTTATAAAGGATGAGTAAGTCTGGTTTTTCCTCAGGTTGCCCTCCCTAAATTGTGTTGTTACACTGATTCTCATGGCATTGTACCGGAAATCATCCAAATCTTTTCCAATATTATCCATTGACAACAAATAAAACCAGTTTTTGGCATTAATCAATCCCAGCTTCAAAGCGGCTTGTAAAAATCTTTCTGTGTGTTGTTTGTTTAGTTCCACGACAACTTTGTTTCCTTGTTTCCAGCAGTTTTCAGAACTGCAGACATTCCTCAGTTTTTTCCCCGCTTCAATGAATGGATCTTCATCAACATTTTCGTCATCAATTTCAATAAAAATGATTTCTGCCACAGATCTTGAAACGAAAAAATGAGCATTTTGACAACCGTGAGTTTTTGAGTAAACAACGAAGAATTTGTTCCATCTCCAATAATTCAGCAAATAATCAATCATTGTCCCAAATTCCGTGTTGGGATAAAACTGATAACTCAAGCCATTGAGCTTTTTGGCAGGTGACAAATAATAGCTCAAATAATGGATTCCATGTTCAACACTCAATTGTTCCACCAGTTCTCCATGGTCTGCTTTAGGTGGGCCAATTATGATTGAAACTTCTCGAGCTTTCAGCAATGATACTGGATTAATGGATAATCAGTTTCCAAAACTTTAAACTTACCTGTTTGGGAAATAGCATGTGGACAACCATTTTTAACAAAAATCACATTTTCTTCAGGAAAAACAACATCACTCAACGCCAAAGGCAAACTCAAAGCAGAATTTACCGATTTTACAATGGATTTGAACTCATCCTTTTCTTCAAAGACAATCATTCCCACTTTTATGGGTACCACCAGTTTTATCAAAACCCAAAAATAACTCAAAAATTTTACGGCTCTCATCAGGAACGTCTGAACACCAGCCAAAAATTTTAAAATAGTTATTGGAAATTAAGCACAAAATGGAATTTGTCTGGAATGGAAATTTACAAATTAAGCAATTTATTCAGTTTTTCTAGAGCATTCCCGTATATTTTATGTAAAGCAAAAAACCTAAGCAAAGTCAATCAATCAAAATGTGTCGTCATCCAAATGTTCTTGGTCAGCCCCTGAAATTTTACCATAAAATTAAATCAAACATGGAAAAACTGACCAATATACCGGCCATCTTTTGTTTTGATGACATCTTGATGAGAAGTTGGATCATAACTCATCCGCATTCGACCAGTTTCCTGATACGTTGCTATCAAACTTTTTCTTTTGGGTTTGGAATCGTCATCATCAGTTTCAGTTTCAGAAACACTTCCATCTAAGCTAGCAGTTGTAAAACTTGAAGCAATGATGCTTGTTTGAAGTTCTTCAACTTTTTGTTCACTATTGTTCAATTTTTTTTCTAATTTTAAATTTTTCTTTTTCAAATCTTCAATAATATTGTCTCGCATATTCAGTTCAGCTTGAAGTTTTCGTGTTGTTTCTTGATTTGCCCTAACAGAATATTGTTCAAGTTCAAATTGTGACTTTAATTTTTCATAACTTTTTTCTAAATCAATATGATCTTCTTTTAAAACTTCATATTGTTGCTTATATTTCATATTTGCTGAAGCTTCATCAGATTTTATTTGCAACATACTTTGTAAACTTTCAATTTCTTTGTTCAAAGCCTAAAATAATTTTTGAAAAACCAGTTAAATGACGGGAAAATCCTTACAATAATTTGAATATTTTGTCCTTTGTTCAAAACAGTTCTCAATTCCAAATTTTTTTCTTCAGTTTCTTTTAATTTTCGTTTTAATTCACCCAATTCTGTATCTTTGTCCAAAATTTGAAGATTATAAGAACTGTTGAGTGATTTTATGGCACTTTCCTTGTCTTTTTCAGCATCATTTCGAACTTTGGTGGTCTAAAAAAAAATTAACCTTTATTTGTTGTTTAAAAGTAGGTCATAAAAAGAAAATTCTTATAAAAAAAAAGATTTCAAGATGCGATAAGATTTTCACAGTTTTAAGACCTCAATACTAGTTATCTGAACATCTTTTCAAGTTGCCGAAAATTTTTGATCATAAATTTTTCTTTTGATAAACGTTTAAAAATCAAATAATGACGAATTTCATTGATTTTCGACTTTGAAGCAGTTTAAAAAAATAAAGAATGTAAAAAAAAATGAATCATGAACGGAAAATGTTTTGACTTTGAATTCTTTTTTTTCCAAGAAAATGAAAAAAAAAACTAACCTCAAATTCGAGCAGATCTTTCAATGATTGGATTTGATGTTTGTAACTTTCTTCCACTGCAATACGAAAAACGATTAATGGTGTAATTGCCAAAGTAACAATAAAAATATTCAATGATAACCATTTTTTGGCATCACAATCAATGCAAAGACAAAATACTGAACAAAGAATTACCAATGCAAAACAAACAGTCGAAATGATATAAGCTTTTGAAGCAGTTTTTGTCTCAAATATAAACAAAGCCATAATAATCAATTAAAAATCTGCGAAAAATCTAGCTCTTCTTTTTTTTATAAATGCTAATGATTCAGTTCACCCTCGAAATGGCTGACTAAAATAGGCGGCGCTTCCGCAACACTTGAAAATTAAAAAGTGATCATGAACCGAGACTAATATTTGCATTTTTTAGAAGAATAACTCACTTATTTCAAGTTTGTTCTTCAGATCATCCAGTTCTTGATCTTTGGCAACAATGCTATTTTCTTGAATGGCAACGTTCAGTTCGAGAGTATCAGTTTTACTCAAAAGATGCTCAGCAACCATAGCAATAACAGTGGCTTTCTTGGCAAAATCTTCACATCGTGAAACAAGTTTTGGCACCAAAGGATTAGGTTTCGCTTGAGTTTCTTTTTCTTGAGGTTTCTTGGAAGCTGGAGCACTTTTTCCTGAGGCGATAGAAGTTCTTGAAGAATGAACAGAAGTTCGTGAAGCAGATTTGTGGGAACCTTCGGATGCGGAAGTACGGCTATTTTCTTTTTTTGTGTCGTCAGCTTTTGAAGCCGGTCGGGGACCATATTTTGGCCCAACATTTTGACGGAATCTAACAGCGTGGGCATCCCCAGGTTCATTCTTCACGGGTGAAACGGCAGTTTTTGGTGGCAAAGGCGACGACTTTGGTTTTGGCACAGTTGCAGGTTTTGTTGCAGGATTCAAAGTTTTTAAAGCAGGACGTTTTTGGGACATGGCTGAAAAATACCCGTCACATTTTTCAAAATTGTCTCTGGGGGATTGATACTGGCCAACATTGAAAAACAAAAAAAGTTGGCGGATCCTTTAAAATTTTAAGCAAAAACCAAGACCATGGCCAGACAAACCCAGAAAAAAGAAATGGTAAACTTCTTCCACATCAACGAAAAAAAGGCACTATAAAAGGTCATCAGAACACTATTTGTATATTTTCAAGTCATAAAAATCATAATTGGGGCAAGTTTCCTTTATTTGGCCTATCCAAACAGGCAATGACAGTTTATTTTTTTGTTTTTCAAAGCGGAATAGACAAATCGATTTTGTTCAAGTTTGAAATAACTCTCGATTTGAAGGAGAAAATTTTTGAAAGCTATAAGAGGCGCGGCTTTATGGACCAGAAAAACTATTCAAGAAACACAGTTTTGCGCAAAAATTAAGGACTTGAAAACAAAAGATTAGCATTTAAATTGTCAAAAATATTAAAACAATCTTCCAGTTTGTTCAAAATCAAAAATTATGGAAGATTTTTTGTTTTCGATTAAAACTCAAGTTTCACAAAATATCAAATATCTTATTTGTCAGTTTTGATTTTGAAAAAGAGAAATCATTTTTCATCCGTAACATTGGACCAAGATTTGACATTTTTTCCAAGTCAATGAATTATAAAAATTTAGAAAAAAAAAACTCACCATCTGGTTGAGATTTTTGTGATGGCGGTGGTGGAGGTTGATTCCATAAATCAGAAATCTTTGCTCTTACAGGTTTTTTTGGAATTTCTTTTTGTTCTTTCATATTTTGAAGAATTTTATTCATCAATTCTTGATTTTTGGATATTTTTTTTGGTTTTTCACGGTCAACAGGTTTTGGTGGTGCCGAAATCATTTCTTTAATGGAAATCTGAAAGCGGAACATAAATTTTAAATGATATGAAAAAAAAAGCGCTGACTCGTTGCTTCTTTTCTTTTTTCTGAGTAGTTTCTTCAACATTTCCATTGTTTTCAGTTTTTCCAATGGCAGAATTTTCTTTGACTGGTGTTTTAACTTCTTGTTTTGAATTTTCAGTTGTTTGTTGAACAAAAAAATTTCCATTCATTGGATGAAATTCCGCAACAGGAGTTTCAAGATCAGTTGGAGGCAATGATGATGTACCAATTATTGGTAATAAAGACGGATCTATTTTGGAATCCGTTACGACAAAACTGGTATTGACTAAAAAAAAGAAACAAAAAAAATTCAATTTGAAATGAAAATCCAAAAAATTGCCGAAAAAAACGTACACTCGTTCTCATTTGGATCCCCTTGGAAAGTAGAAGCATCAGGCATTTCCATGTCTTCTTCATCCATCGAAATTAAAGGCTTAGGTTCTTCAATTTCGTGGAGCATGAATTGTGGCTAAAACATTCGAAACTATTTATAAGCTTAAAAAACGTGAAAACAGTTGGTGTGTTGATTGGCAATAATTTTCAAAAAAGCAAGTCAAAGGCCAACTGACACGCGCATCAGTCAACAACAAAACTAACTGATTGCGGACAAATCAAACAAAAAAACTAAGATAAATTATTTTTCCATAATTTGTTTCTAGAAAAATTAGAATTTTGACAAAAAAAAATATTCTTTTTTGAACCAGTTAAAAAACATCAAAGGAAAACTTGTTGCCCATCAGTTTTTTTAAAGATCAGTCATAAATTTTCCCAAAATTGACTTACTCGAGCCACGTTATACGTCATACAAGAATCAAACATATCATCATCACTAGGAACACAAATTGATGTATTAGTCGATGTCATACTGATACTCATTGGCTCCTCAAGGTCCAGATGAACTGATTTGATCAAACGCTAAAATTTCAAAATCAAAAAAAATCAAAACTAATGATCAGCTCACATCTGGCCTTTTTGCTGAACTTTGTGTTTGAAACTGTTCAAGAAAATAAACCCTTTCAATTGGCAAAAATAAGCCATGATTTGGTGAGCAATCAAAAATTTTTGTTCCCAAATATTTTCCATCATTTTTACCCATTGGTTCAACTAATTCAACACCAGCAAAAATACCATCTTGACCAGTCAATGATCCAACAAATTTAAGGACGGCATCATTCATTGCACCACGATAATTAACTAAAACTTGACGGCCAATATCATCAGGAGTTACAATTCTTGAAGTTTGGGAAACCTTGAAAAACAAAATGCGCGTGAACCACACAGTTTTTAAAAAATCTTACATTATCGTGAGTTGATTTGTACATTTAAAAATTAGACTAGAAACGAGATCAAACAATTAAATAAATTTAAATAAATTACCCCTGAAAAAAATTGGTTAAAAACCTGAATTTTAAGGTGAAATTCACGAGAATGAAAAAAAAAACAAATAATACGCGAATTTGATCCATAAGGTTGCGCAAAGGTAAAACACAAAAACGAGTTTCATGTTTGTCGCATCAAAAGCTAATTTTTTTACAATTTGCACTTTTGAAAAAAAAATCGACAAATTCAGAAGTTGTAAATTTAAAAAAAAAATAAAAATGAATTTTAATCATTATTTTCAATGGACAATAAAAATATTAAAAAAAATTTCGGACACGTTAATCGAATAAAAAGAAAATTTGACCAAAAATGTGCGACAATTTTTGCTTTTTTTGGCAAAAAAAAAATAACGAGTGAAGTGGTCGGTGCCAAAGGCAAAAAGACAAGAACGGCTCATGACAGAAAACTCACTCGTTTCAGCGTCTCTCAAAAGGGTGACTATTGATTGCTTCTGCTGTCCAGCATTAGTGAAGCAAGCTTAAAATGACAAAAAAAATGGATGAATTTGGGTCTCCAGACTCCAAGGACCAGCTTGAATTTGGAAATAGAAATTTCTAAAATATTTCGTAATATTTTAAATGCCAACCATTGTCATTGGCAAAAAAAAATTAAAAGTTTTTCTGCAGTTCATTTAAAAAAAACAACATGTCCAATCAATGTTTTTTACAAGAGAAATTTGGGACAAACAGTTCTTTTTGGTACATCCTGAAGAGCATCAAAAAAATGCGACACTACCCAAAATGCATGCAGACGAGACACAATTGCAGTTCCCATTTTCGCGCATTCCAAAAGATTATCCCATCAGCTTTCAATTTTACTGCCTCATTGCGTTTCAAAGCAACTGGAAATTAAACCAACTGAATTAATTTTTTTTTAAATAGGTTTTTTATCGAAGAAAATGTTCCAAATTTATTCAGTTCAATTTTTTTTCTGAGATCTTTTAAACTTGCTAAATTAATTTCCCGTTAATGAAAAATATTGTAAGGCTTGTTTGATGAATTCGACTCTCATTGGCCAAGCAAATGTTGTTGGCATCGTTTTCCATTTAAAATCAGTTAATAATCTTTGAATTTGATAATCTGTTGGTTCCCTAATAAAATTTTGATGGATAACAGTTTTACTTTTGACTGAAAAAAACCCACGTTAAATTTATTGCCCAAACATCCGCTTCAGTCCAAGCATTGTCCGTATCTTCCGGCAAAGGCAGAGGTTGCGTGCACACATGTGCAACAAGATTATCGACTTGTCCTACCAATAAATGGCCTCTAGTTGACAAGATTTGGACATTTCCATCTGGAACACCAACCAATGTCAAAATTCTTGACAAGAAATCATCAGCTCTGTTATGGTCATACTTTGGTTTGGATGGCAAATCTCCTTCATTTGTTGTCAAAACCTGGAATCAATTAAATTGTAAATCATTAATTCAAAGAATCAAACCATGAGTTGCTTTGTCGGAGATCGAGCAAAAATGATATAAAAAATCAATCGATTGGGACCAAATCGGATTAAACTTCCTCGACCACCTAAACCAGTGCGACCAGAAGGATTCAATGGTAAACCAATGACTGATAATCTCAACAAATGTTTTTCATGGGCCAATAATTCGTGTAACTTCTTCTGTCTCCAATGCTTAGTCAGTTCGGGTAAATTCTGAAAAAATGGTCAATTCAGTTTAACAAAAAATTTGAAAAACAAACGTATGGCGTTGTATGGTCGACATATTTTTGCATTTCCGGTGTGTATTCTTGAACAGGTTTGGAATACTCGGGTGGATTATAATCTGGAAGCAAAACATCCCATGATTTGAACTTGGGATGGACAACTATCCGATGATGTTCACCAATGACTCCTTGATTCCAGTGTTTTGCAGGTTCAGATCGTGATGCCACAGAATTGAAACTGGAGGCAACAATTAAATAATGCATCTTTTCTTCCATTTGTTTTTTAAGTGCAGTTAATTTTTGTTCCATTTTTTCTTTACCATTTGCGTAATTTTTCCAATATTCCATGGCTGCTTGGGAATAAAAATGTCTTGTTGGATCGTACTTCCGTTGTGGAACTGAGGGATTCTGATAAATGACCGAATATTTACTTGGAGAACTTTGATTTGACTCAATTGATCTGGTTGGCTTGTAAACATCTGGATGATCAACACTGGTGAATGATCTTGAAATGAATAAACCGGATAAGCATCGTTTCTCACCGCAACACGCATAAAACAGTAAGGCAATTGGAGTGAATGGTGGTGGAAACATGAGTCGATAACTAAAATCTGTTGCCAAACCATACAACTGATATTTCCATATTTTGTCAGCTTCTTCATCTACTTCCTTTGCAGTTTTGGAAAATAATGCAAAAAGAATTGGCCATGCAATCAGTTTTAAGATAATCAGGTACTCGATTACAACCATGAAAGAAGCAGGACTATTTGCTGGACATTTTGGATTTCCATAACCTCCAACGGAAGTACAGTATTCCCGGTTATTGGACGGTAACAATGAAGATTTGCATTTGGCACTTTGTTCCAACTGGCTGAGATCGGTGGTAAATAATGACATCCAGGCCCAGGACAGCGATTCTTTGATAACACTTGGTGTTGCTTCCAGATCTGGATAAACAATTGCCTTCATTGCAATGGCACTGCTACAAATCAGCAATGAAACCAGTATCAAAAAGTTGACAAAATCCCTTGTAATCATCAGTTTAATTCGAACCATCAAAGGTCCAAATAAATCAGACAATGGGATGTACAAAAATAACGTGGCATAACATTGATACAGTAACAAACAGCCCCAAATAACTTTGACCAAATAAGCGCTTGGAAATGACACATAATGCATCAGTAAATGCCCAGTTGCTTCACATATCATCAAAATTAACAGGAAAGACGCCACCAAAACAGCATCCAATATAGTCCAGGGCATATTTGAAAGCTGTCCATAACAAGACCGGCAATGAATGACCCAAACATTGTCTAACAGCCAAAAACAAGTCCAAATCCATAAAATAACGTCAAATGTTGTATTTCCACAGCCAGGTAAAGCAACCTGCAAGTTTTATTGATAAATTCGTTCTTGTTTTCGAACTTACAGTATAACCAAAGAACAGCAAATAAACCAATCTTGAAACCAAAGAAAGCCAATACTTGACAATAGGAGTTCTGTAAAACTCTAGGAAATTTGCCGTCCTCATCATTTTCTTTGTGGTTTTTCTGCGGTAGACAAAATCGGTCATTGATCTGTTGATTGCCGAACTTTTGTGGATTTCATTGCTGTGTAGCATTGCATCAGTTTCGTCGTTCATTAAATGATGAGCATTGCCAACAACTGATTTTGGTGTTTCAGTTCCCATTTGAACGGCCGTGTTGCCACCATAATTTTTGTCATCTCGCGAAACAGTTGATCCTTCTTCACGATGGAAGAAGCTTCGAGTTGAGTGAGTCGAATGGGTTCTGATTCTTCGGATTGGTCGTCCAGTTTCCAATAATGCAACTGTTGGACTCATTGGTTTCACCAAATCAGTTTTTGAAAAAAATTCAGAATTTGGTGGTCGAATGCTCACCCAAATTTTGATGGGAAAAACCAAAGTAGCAGACAGGACAATTTTTAACCATTTTGGGAGATTGACACAGGTAAAAATTTGACCAAATTGAAGATTGCCATACAACAACCGTAAAACCCATCGTTGACAGCATCCATGAGCTATAAATTCCTTGTTGTTGGTCTAAAAATAACTCAATTTCACCTTTAAAAATATTCCCGACTTACCGCATAAGCAAGACTTGACAATGTTTGACTGTTGTATGGCAGTTTTCGACACAATGTTTGATATGCCGGACGTGGAGATGACAAATAAGCCTGATCAAGCAAAGTACAAGCAGCTTTGGTCAAAAATTTCGACAAATTTGTCAGTTGTTCTTCATAAAAAAAGAATTCGCGGGCTTCAAAAGCTAAGGACTTTGCAATCCTGCTCAAAATCAGTGCCAATGACAAAGGCTCCGATGAATGTGCCCAAAGACATTTGACCAGTTCAACTCTATTCAAACACAATGCCCAAATGGCCAAAATTTGGATTGAAGTGGATTGATCTCTGGCAACATTTCGTTGGGAAAAATACGCTGAAGGAAATAAATTGGCAATTCCTTTTGACAGTTCATACTAAAAAATTCGAGATTTTCATGATTTTCTGTCTTCAACTTACCAGTAAATAATCCATATCATTTGCAAAATATTCTGTAAAAGCATGAAGTTTGTTGGAATAACCCAAGCATTGTCCAACAACAACAATGTTGAAAAAATCCTGATCAATAGTGGCATCCAACCATTCCATCAACAATTTAGGCGTCACATGAACAGATGGTTGGATGCTGATCAATGCATCAACTGCATTTATCCGTGAATCACGGCAAAGTGCATCGACGAGCAAACTTTCAAATTGTTCGTCATTGAACAAACTACTGATTTGGACGGAAGTCAAGACGGAAGAAATATTCAACTTGACGGCAAGATTCATGATTTGCCGATATTCTTCATTACTTCCGGCACATCTCATCAGCAATTCAACAATGTGTTCCGGCAAATTGTCAATCGCATCTGAACCAACAAAATGAAGCAAGCTATGACCGCCCATTGTGAGTTGCATGCATTGACAAATTGCTTCTTGTATTTCCTCAAGGTTAACGTCAGTTTCGCTTCCCGCCATGATGGCTCTCAGTTCACATTGTAACCAGCTGATGAAATTATCATGGTCAAAGTTGGCACTTTGATAATAAACATGACAGGTCCGCAAAAGAGCGCAAAGATCAGAGACGTCGTGAATAATCAAGCACGGAACGCCGCAGTCCAAATAAACTTTGAGCTCATAGATCGACGAAAGTGAATCACCACAAAAAACGCTTGCGGATAATGGTCGACGATCATATTTCACAGAATTTGGCAGAATAATTGCTGGTGAGACGGTGGATCCGCTGGGAGTTTGAGGATTGGAACCAGAAGACGTTTCCACTGGAACGCCAATCAACAAAGCAGGAGGCGGATTTGCCAATTTGATGGCGGCTTGGGATCGGAACTCGTGCTTTTGTTTGAGAGTCAAATTTCGGCGATTGAACACAAAGTAATAAGTGTTGATGGAAGTGTCCGTCATTGGTTGGATTCTGTGATGAACAGTTGAGGAATTCATGCGATAAGCCACATCAACGGTGTTGGCAACGATGACTAATGTTTCTTCAGTTAAATCACTGGTTGGCAAAGTCTTTTTCACAACAGAAGTGGCAATTGAGGACAATGGATCGCTTTGTTCACCAGATATTACAAGCCATAAACCGCAAACAGACACTACTTTTCCCAAACCTTTGGTCAGTTTTTCTTTTGTGTTCAAGTTAAACGTTGCAGTTGTCGGAACAAGTGACAATAAAATATCCGGAATTCCTTGATCTAATTCAGTTGCATTGGCGGATAATCGACTGTAAATATGCTTGACAGCTGATGAAATTGATGAATTATTTGGAATAAAAATTGCAGGGCACATTTGCACGGATCCATTGCTGCCATTGTCTGGTTCAACGT
This sequence comes from Panagrolaimus sp. JU765, assembly GCA_901765185.1. Classification (NCBI taxonomy): domain Eukaryota; kingdom Metazoa; phylum Nematoda; class Chromadorea; order Rhabditida; family Panagrolaimidae; genus Panagrolaimus; species Panagrolaimus sp. JU765. The sequence goes on along the minus strand of CABFKL010007869.1, from coordinate 278,857 downwards.
AAATGGTTATCCTGTCCTCAAATACATGATTTTCCGGTTTAAATTGTTGATCATCTTCAGCCGGAGGTGTTTCCGGCTGATCAACACTATCATCATCTAATGAAGCCAGACTTCTATAAAAAATATTGATTTTTCAAAAAATGATGGGCATTCATGTCAAAAAAAATCATTGAGAAGTTTACACGTAATCAATCACAATTGTTTAAAAAAAATCAAAGCACGCAAATAAACTTGTTTTGAACACCAAAAAAAAGAAATCAAACTGAACACTAAAGCTTTGGCCGAGAAAAAACGGCATGTTTTCGCGCGCACGGCATTGATTGTTCATGAGAACCGATGGGCGTTTCTTGTTTGATTTTGATGAGATATCGTTTTTCATCAGGTACTTGTCAGAACAATGAAAAAAATATGATGTCGAAACTTGATGTTTGCAAATTGAATCGTGTTTAAATTTCACTTTTTTTTTAATTTGATGAATTTTGGTTTCACATTTGTTTCAAAAAATGGAAAATGATCTGGAAAAAAGAATTTTTGACTAATTTCAATTCAGTTTTGAAAGACCAAAATTTTTTTGAAAAAGACTGATCAAATTGATTTTTGAATGAATGGCTGGCCTAAAGGAATTTTCACCAGCTTTTCCATGATCTATGACGTGGCCAAAACATGACATCATTTGGACCAATTTGTGGACTAAACAGACTGTGCGTTGCTTTGGTCTGATTTTTTCTCTTGGGACAATTGTTTTTCAACGTCAATTTGTAAAATTGACATTTTTGAAGATTATTCATATTCCAGTTAAACCTCATGAATCATAGTTGATTCATTAAATTTATTAAACACAATTATGGCAGTAGGAACTTCAATATTTGACACCATTGAAGAGATCAAAAAATTATTAACTGAGCATTACAAAACAATAAAAAATGCAACACCCGATAAAATTGAATTATGCATGATTTTGGCGATGATCAGTTATGAGTGAAATTACCCGAGGTGTTGTAATCAAGAAAAACAATAATCGATGTTGTTGTTCTGGTAACATTGGTTTTTCACCTGCACAAAAAATTGTTGGAGAAAAAATTGTTGCCAAATTTTCTGGCGTCATTTTATTCAATCCACTATGTTGAGACACTTGACGCAAATGATCCAATAATGTATTCAATGTAAAAGCATTTGCTTCATTCAATTCTGTTAATGCTTGCCTGGAAAAAAATATTATTAATAATTCCATCTATAAACCAAAAAATTATTCACCTGCAATTTTTGATTCTTTCTCTATGATCAGTTGATACACTAAATGCTTGAAGTAATGAACGAAATACTGAATATGGAACCAATTGTTGAGGTAATAATCTCAAATAAAGCTTCAATAATCCACAAACAGTATGAATATCTTCAACATTTGACAATTCAACATTAATTCCAAGATCAAATTGACGTCGTAATTTTTCCATTTGTTCATGTGAACCAGAAACACGATAAATTCCTTCTTGATCAATGCCTCGTCTTTCAACTTCATCAATGCATTTAACGAGTACTGGTGGAATCCTTACAGAATGAGCCATGCATAAAGTGCTCAAGTCAACTGCAAACATTCTTTTTACATATTTTGCTTCCGGTCTACAATCATGTTTTGCTTGTTCACTGCATTTTTTATGAGCGGCAAATCCACAATCCATACACCGAACACCCTATAAAAATTCCGCTTATTCATTTTTTTAAAATGTTTTGCAGTTGAAAAATGGTTTGAATCATTTACAAAAGCACAGTTGAACAATTTTGAATGATTCAAATGACTGTTTGAAAATGGAAAAGAATGTCAGTCAGTTCTCACCTGTTGTACCAACCCCCACATGAAATTTCTACAAAAATCGCAATAATGAGGTATTTTAAACGTAAATGCATTAAAATTATGCGGCCTTGGCTTTTGTGTTCTAGCTCTGACTTGTAATGCTTCTTCATCGTTGCGATTATATTGTGAATATGGCGATTGTTCATATATAGCTTCATCTGCCATCCGTTTTATGTATTCAGAAGCATGCTTATCGATAAACATTGATATTAAACCGTCGGCAACTAACAACTCCACTGTTTCAAATCTTTTTTCTCCAACATAATGCATTCCATCATAGAATAATTTGTAATTGAGCACGTTGTTATCAAACATGATGCAAAGCGTGTAAGCGTTCTCTGATCTTTTTGATGCTCTGACTAGATATGATCCTTCTCCCGCATTTTTCAGCATCTATAATCAACAATCAACAACAAACAAATAAAAAACAACAAACCATTTCTGCTTCGGATCGTTCAATCAATCCATGAAATTCATCGCCATAAAAATCTGGACAATTGAATATCCTTCTATTACACCTAACTAAAATTGGTCTTGGCGCTTTTTCTTGAAGTAAATATAAATTTTGTTTCCAATATCCCCCTTGTAACCATTCGTCATCCATTTTTACATCAACAAAAAATTTTCAAGTCTGTTGCCAAGAAAGATTTTTTAGTTGACAACAATTCGTCTCAAAACACTTCATCCCACTGGACACTTATCTCGGATCCAAATCTTTTTGCGCAAACCATTCCTTCTTTGGGGATTTTGTAAAAACATAAATAACCTCTTTTTGCTCATAATCTTGTTTATCAGTTGTTTTACCATAAATTTAATTATAAACAAAATTTAAATTTTTTTTGACAACCAGCTGAAAACCTCAAATTCGTTTTTTTTTCATGGAACATTTATTTTCTTTGTTGATTTGGCCAATTTATTCATAGACTTGTCGTCCCAAAAAAAACTATTCAATGTTTTTTGTGCCTTGTCTGAGAGTTGTCTTTTCCCAAAGCACCCTTTTTACTAATTACATAGTGTTTCAGTGATGTTTCCACACAACTATTTTTGCAAACTATTTTTGTCCTTTTTAACGAGAATTGAAAATTGATACTCTGGCATTGCCGATTTTTGAATTGAAAAAAAAAGCAAATCAGTGAAGCTTTGAGAAAGAACGCGGCAATTGCCCGTATCACACACGCATCATTTTTCGAAAACAACTCTAGTTTTTCAAAACCAATATTTTGACGGTTGTTTATTTTTTTATTGATATCCGCGTTTGTTGTATTTTATAATTTAAAAAAAATCTTTAAAAAAATTGTTAAAATCGCAATGTTGGCTTTTTTGTGAAAGAATTGAAGCGGATGAAAAAGGCGGCCGCATGAATGGTGCGCACTTTTCTGTTCTCTCCAAAGTCGTCGCAGTTGGTGGCGGAGAAGCTCAGTTGCTTTGCCCTCCTTTTTCTGAGGACAAAAATGAAACTCGCGCCACGAGGTCTTCTAGTAACAAATTTTTTTTCATCTGTAGTTTTTTTTCTGTGAATAAGAGATTTAGTTAAGTCGGGATTAAGATTACAACATGATTGCTTAATTTTTCAGAAGCAAAACAAACTTTCCATTTTCTGATTTTTTCTCAAATTGTTTTTTTTTTCTCATTTGATGATTGGTTTTTAAAAAAAAATTTATTCTCGTTTTTTTTGTGCTTTGTTGTTCTGATAAAAAATTTCGTGTTTAACATTCCATTTTTCATGCTTTTTAAGGCTATGAAACAATGATCAGAACTTTAATCTATTTTGTGATTGTAGGTCTGGAATCAGCGTCCGTGGCAGCAGCGACGCGGAGTGGCGCATTGCAAACAATGTGCTCTGTATTTAGTTGTCACTTATACATTTCGATTTGAGCCGCTTTTCTGCGGTTTTAGTTTTTTTTTTGGCAAAGATCTGAACTTTTTAAAACACAAAAGGTCAGAATATCAGTTTCAACAATGTTGATCAAAGAATATCGCATTCTTTTTCCCATGTCTGTGGAAGAATACAAAATTGGACAGTTGTACATGATTCAGGTTTGTTTGATCAATTTATTTGCTCTGACGTAAAAATGTTATCTGCAGAAATCGTCTAGAATAGAATCTGGAAACGATAGTGGAGTTGAGATTATCACAAATGAACCTTATGATAACGGACCAAATGACGCTGGACAATACACTTACAAAATTTATCATCTTGGAAATCGTGTTCCATGTAAGTCCTTTTCCATTAAACAATTTGTCAATCTCAATTTTTTTTCCAAGGATTAAGTATGCTAATCTAGTTAGTAGTCATCATTAAGAAATTAAGCTGTCTAAAAAAATGTTAAATAACAAATTTATGGCTAAAAGATTTATTTTTTTTAGCATGGATAAAAAATGTTCTACCAAGTACAGCTTTACAAGCAAATGAAGAAGCATGGAATGCATATCCATTTACAAGAACTCGTTATTCATCACCATTACTTGATAGATTTAGTATCGAAATTGAAACATTGTATTTTAATGATGCTGGAACTCAAGAAAATGTTTTTAATCTCAAAGACAATGAATTAAAACAAAGAGTTGTTGGTGAGTGACAAAACACAAAAACAAATCAATTTGATTGCACATTTTTTTTTGTAGATGTGATGGACTTTGTAAATGAACAACATGGGCATGATTATTGTGAAGATGAAGATCCAAAATTATACAAAAGTAAAAAAACTGGTAGAGGGCCATTGAGTGAAAATTGGATCAATGAATACATCGAATCAGGAAAACCACTTATGTGTGCTTACAAATTATGTAAAGTTGAATTTCGTTATTGGGGAATGCAAACAAGAGTTGAAAGATGGATACATGATTTAGTATTGAGGGCAAGTGTTTTTTTTTCTGTCAGTTTGAAAGAACAAAAAGTTTTGTTTAGGGTTTTCTTTTGAAATCTCATGTTAGAGCGTGGGCATGGCAAGACGAATGGGTAGATTTGACAATGGCTGACATCAGAAAATTGGAAGAAGAAGCTGCATTGTACTTGTCAAAAGTCATGTCCAACACAAAATCTATAGAAAATTTACATAAATCGGATTCTAGTTCTGATATTTTCTTTGATTGTTATGATACTTCACCTGTTGAAGCACATAAGCCTTCTTTAGTAAGGTATGAAAAGAATACTGAAAATGAACGATAAAAAAGGACTAAACTTACAGATGGAGCTCAGAATTATTAGTCAATGATGAAGATTCTCCACCTTTGACACCAAAATTACCAAATTCTTCATTATTAATTATTGTTTTTCATGGTGATGTTTATCCAGAAGCACCAGCTGATTCTAAAACTACTGATTCATTAACATTAAAAGCAACTTTGGATGTTTTGGTTCAAAATCATTATCCTCAGTTGAAAGACAGAGTTCATGTTCTTCGAGTTACTTGTGGATCAGAATTGGCACCAGTTGTTTCATCATTAAGTGCATTATCTCCGTCTTTTGGTGCTTTTCATCCATCTTTGGCATTGTTGTTAGCAAGTGGAAGACAATTGGATGATGCTGTTTATGGAACTATTGCAAAAGCCAACAAAGCTATTGAAAATTTTTACAAATCACCTGCTGGACAAAATTTTTCTGGAGAAATTTTTACAGTTGGCGATTGTATTGGTGGAATTTTGATGTATGAAGCATTGCGGATACGTTCACATGAAGATGACCATCCTCCAATTTCGAGACATTCCAGTTCATTATCGTCCAATTCTCGTGCCATTCCGGAAGGTCAAGAAGAGACTTGGCCAATCAATCAAATTGATCACAATTTAATTCGAGGATCTCGGTTAACCAATTCGTCCAGTTCAAGAAATTCATCTGCTCCTCCAATGTCAGCACCACCGCCAACAAGTTTTGTTCCTAAAAAGAAAATGTCTACTTCATCGTTTGATGGGCCAAATTTACTTGAAATCAATTCAAATGTGCCATCTTTTCGTCTAAATATGGACGGAAAAAATGAACCCAGATTGGCATTTCGACCAAGCACGTCTTTTTTATTAGGATGTCCATTAGCATTAATTTTGACACAAAGGAAATTGAATGACAGTGATATTGATGCCTTGGAATGCAATCAGTTGTTTAATTTATTCTATTCTTTGGACACATGTGGCGCCAGATTAGAACCAGTGTTAAATTCTCAATTGTCATTGCTGCCAGTGGTAAATGTGCCAAGATATCACAGATTCCCACTTGGTGATGGCAAGCATTTGCTCTTTGATCAGGCAACATCGTTGTGTGATTGTGCAACACTTTGGGGGACAAGAAGGGTTGATCATCAATTGTATTGTCCACAAGAAATGGTATCATTGCCATCATCCGCATTGCCAAATATTCTTCATGCTTCTTATTGGGAAAGTGAAGATGTTGGAGCTTTTATTTTACGACAATTTGTTCGAACCGATGAGACTCACGCGAGTGCGTCTTTTTCGACATCCGGTGCAATGAATTGTCCATTGAAATTGGATGTTCCGCCGGCACATTGGACAAGGAAGAGAACAAGATTCAAAGTTGCGAATTTGTCAGCCAATCATCGGGCAAATGACATCATTGTTGTGGAAGGAACCGAACAAGTTATTCATGCCAAATTTTGTTACGGCCCCATGGATTTGGTTGCTTTGTCTCGTGAACGGGTAC
>CABFKL010007869.1:260700-272344 GCA_901765185.1 Panagrolaimus sp. JU765 | reverse complement strand
TCCGGTGGGAATTGGCATCTAAATAGTTCAGAATACACTGATAGTCATGGAAAATTAACTGTTAACTTGAAACAACAATTGCCAATTGGGATTCACACCGTTAAAATGATTGTTGGCGGTGATCATTCATTTTTGGACATGTACATTGCCGTTGTTCCACCAGAAACGAGATGTGTTGTGTTTTCCATTGACGGTTCATTGACTGGATCAGTTTCTGTCACTGGCAGAGATCCAAGAGTTCGCCCAGGTGCCGTTGATGTTGTTCGTTATTGGCAACAACATGGTTATTTGATCATTTATGTGACAGCTCGACCAGATATGCAACAAAAAGTTGTTGGTGCTTGGCTTGCTCAACATAATTTTCCACATGGACTTTTATTTTTTACTCCATCAATTTCAACTGATCCTTTAAGACAAAAAACTCTTCATTTAAAATATTTAAAAGATATGGGAATAATTATTCATGCTGCTTATGGAAGTAGCAAAGATGTTACAGTATATTCAAATGCGGGTATTGAACAAGACAGGATATTTTCTGTATCAGGTGGTAAACGACGTGGATGTGTTGCATTAGAAGATGGTTATGCACAACATTTACATGATTTACATGCTGGTAGAGTATCCGTTGCTCAACCAGCTGTTACCTCATCATTAATTATTGGTAGTAGTTATTTTACTCCATCAAATCAACAAAATGCCACACGTTTAGTTCAAAGAACACATTCTTTCACTCCACGTAGTGGAAAATTTGATAATTTAGATTCACATGGTAAAAAGCATAGTCAAATGTCTATTCCATCAACCAAATAATGCATTCCTGTTTTGTTTTTCAAACTTCTTTCAAATATCATTCCGACATTTTTTTTGTGATTCAAAGAAACCCGGTTAATCATTCATTCACAGAGACTTAAGCGAAATTATCGGTGCAATTTCACTCCATTTTTTTTCATACTAATTTTTGCTCACGATTTTGGAAAAAATAATAAATTTTTGAAGATTTTATCTACAAAAAAATAACAATAACCAAAAAATTTAAGTATAAGCAAAATGTGAAAATTGACTGCTTCTGGGACTTGTGTATTCTCGAGCCGACCAACCCATCATTTCAAGATTGTATTTATTTGCTCTTGCTCTTCTGAAAGATTAAAAAATATCGGAGAAAGTGGTGATAAAACTTACTGTCGTTTTCGGCAACAAACTGCCAGTAAAATTGCCATCAAAATGAGCCAAATTATGCATAAAGCTGCTGGTAAAATGATGATGTAAGCTAAAAACAAAAAAATAAACGTTTTAAAGAGTAGATTACTTACGTGTTGAATCTTCTTCAGAATCTGAATTGCCAGCAATGGCCGTTTCAAAAATGCTGTTATCCAATTCAAAGTTTTCTTTTGGTTTTTGAGGCGGCGGTTTGGTGATTGTGATGATTTTTCTTGTCGTATGGGTCGAAATTTCAATGGTTGTGGATGGAGTTTCGGTGATTGCCTTCTCCGAACTTATCCAGTTATTCATGACAAATGGATGCTCATCAAAAGCTTCTGAACTTGCAGAAGTTTTTTCTTTCAATTCAGTGGAAATTTGTTTGTTGAGTGTTTTGAAGGTGTTTTCTGTTGTTGAACTTGGTTCAGGTGTGGTAGTGATAGATTCCGCCAACACACAATCTCTTCCATCACCAATAAAGCCTAAGTTGCAAACACATTGCGGGTCATTATTCCCGAGAACTTGGCAATATCCGTTTGATGAACAGGGCTGCCCATACTTGAGTTGGCATTTATCCAATTCAACGCAATTGAAGCCATCGCCAGAATATCCTGGTTTGCAAATACATTTGAAAGAACCGGGAATGTTGCTGCAATTGGCTTGTTGATGACAATTAGCAATCCTTTCTTCACATTCATTGATATCTTCATAACAACTTGAACCACGATAACCAGGAATGCATTTGTTGTTGGCGCAATAACCACTTGCAAAATCACATGGAACTCCATCAGCACAACGGCATTCGTTAGAACAATCCATACCCCATTTTCCTGGAGGGCAATCCTGTTGACAGAGCGGTGCTCCAAGAGTACCAGCGGGACATTTGATTAATTTGTCGGGTTGATCAATCCGGAAAGTCCATTTTCCTTGTTGCCCAATGTTGGAATTATGAGCCAACAATTCAACTGGAATATTTGCAAAACCATTAGAATATGAAATTCCAGCAATTGCATCTTTGGTTTCATCCAAATTTTCATACAAAAAAGTGGCAAAAGTTGCATTAGAACTTTGAGCAATGACGACTTGATAAGCAGATTCAGGGTTTTGTTTGAACGAAATGATGTACAATGATTTGGCACGGAAATCTTGTTGTTTGAATTTGTTTTGAATGGTCAAAGATGCTTTTGTCAACAAGGAATAGTTTCCAGCGTCACTTTCATCCACTTCAACAAAGGATACATCCTTGGCTGATTTTTGTTGATAATACAAAAACAATGCATTTGTTCTAATCAATGACGGATTTGGAATAAAATCATTCAATGGCTCATCAAAAGAAACAACGCCATTCTTTGAAACATAAATTTTGTCGTACTTGTTTCCAAACACTTTGACTGGATAATTCAATGAAACAGACGACTCTGTGACAGGGATAAAGTTCTTGTCAGAAAACAAAATTGTTTCATGACATTCGACACCATTGCCAACAAAACCATCGACGCACTCACATTTAAAAGTTCCTTCAAGATTCTTGCAAACTGCAGCAGAATCACATGGATTATACAAGCATTCGTTGATATCCGTGCAAACATTGCCACGTTTTTCATAACCTTCCAAACATTCACATTTATAACCTCCGGGCTTGTTGATGCAAGTTGCTTTGGATCCACAATAATAAATAGGAGTTTCACATTCATTAATGTCAAAACAACCAGTTTCTGCATCACCAGAATATCCTTCTTTGCACTTGCATTCATAACCGCCCATTGTGTTGATGCAAAAGGTAAGGTTTCCACCTTTGCATGTGACAAGTCCCTCAGCACATTCATCAACATCTTTACACCCATCAGTGGTTGCAATAAATCCAACATTGCAAATACATTGATATGATCCAATTGTGTTTTGGCATTGGGCATTGTTGCCGCAAGTAAACGGATTGGAACATTCATTGACATCCTCACAAGTTTTCCCATTTCCTTTCCATCCAAGACCGCATTGACAATGTCCATCAATGCATCTGGCATGGACATCACAACTTTGACATTCATCCAGTGGCGCAAAATTGAATGATTTGGATAGCGTCCTTGGAGAGAAGGTAATAGGAACCGGAGTAGTGGGACGAGTTGTTTGCGCAACAGTTGTGAAAATTCTCGGACGGCGTGTTGTTCTTGTTGTTTGTAACTGAGGCAGTTGAGGCTGAAGTGGCATTACGGGAACGGCAATTGTTGCTGCTGTTGCACCAGCAGCTGATCCAATACATGAATTTGTCACGTTATCGTATTCAAAGCACAAACACAAGTAAGCACCGGGAGTGTTGACACAATCTGGTTGCTCATCAGGGCACAGTTTGTCATTTTCGGCGCACTCATCAATGTCTTCGTCGCAATGAGGCAATCCTCTCCATCCGGGATTGCATTCCCCATTTGGACATTCACCAGTTTCAGTGTTGCAAGCACTTCCATCAGCGCAATGGCATTGACGGGAACAATCCAAATACCACTGAGTTGGTAAACATGAATCAACACATTCTAATCCTTGAAATCCTGCTCCACATAAATAAATTTGTTCGGCATCGATACGGAACAACCATTCACCAGGAATTCCAATGTTTGATTTTTCCACCAATTGCAATGCTTCAGATGTTCCTGATCCAGGTAAAGCAAAATATGTCGATGTTTCGTCATCACTTGTGAAACCTGCCTGCAATGATTCAAAAATGAAAAACAAAAATGAATGGCGGTTTTTGTGATCAAAGCAAATTTGCAAAAGATCGCGGTCAGTCATGACCTTGATTTTGAAAATTTGCATCCATTCCTATTTTTAAACTTATCCAAATCGGAAACAATTCAAAAATGGATCAAATAATGAATCACTTACCACAGCGTCATTATTGATTACTAGTTTACTGTAAACAATGTGGGCAAAACAACTGTTATCACCAAGAATTAACGCTAATTGGAAAACATTGTAATCGGCAGAAATTCCATCATTTGTTTCCCAAGTAATAATGGCAACAGATGATGGTTTGAATTCTGAACCATAGCGATACTGAATATTGATCTCATTTTGAGCAACATTGAGAATACTTTGATCACTTGTTTCTCGATAATAAACTTTTCCAGATTTGGTTTTCATCCAATAAACTGCAATAATTGGTGTTGGACCATCATTGTCACCACTAGCAAACGAAACCATTCCATCTTTGTGGACATAAATGGAGTTATAAACGTGATTTAAAAATCTCAATGGTGTTTTTAAACTGTAAGATGTTGGATCAACTTGGACAATTTTGTCTTCTTTTGATGGTCCATAAGGATAAAGTCTGGCACTGAAGATGTACGGCACAGTGATATTGAGATCAATTTGAGGACCACCTTTTTCAACTTGACGTATCCTTCTTCTGTTGGCTTCTGAAATCAAAATGAAAATGAAATTTAAATTTTTTTTGAGGTTAACATCAAATTAAGAGCAAAAGCTTTTTTTTTCACTTTTACTCAAACAAAAAAATCCATGTCAAGAGGGGCATAAAAAATTTGAAAAGAAAATCAAAAACTTTTTTTAAAAAAAAAGAAAAACTGACCAGTTTTATGACTGATTATCAAACATAAAAATGATAACAATAAAAATAATAAATTCATCTTGAATTCATTGAAATTAAGAAAATTTTGTGATCAGGATAAATAATGATTGTATACGTTGAACCCCCCAATTCCTTGGTCGTGATTTGCAAGATGACGATTGACGCCGCGTTCTTCTTTCTGGAGCTTTTCAAACCACGCCTTTTCCAAATCAGAATGAAAAAATTTGTGATTTTTTTTTGTTTTGAAATTCCAAAAGAAATCAAGAAAAACTACCTCATAATTTTTTTCAAAGTGCTTCCGTCTTTGAAAATATTTTCAAAACAAAATGCTTTATGCGAAATTTTTTCCAAAAAAATTGTTCAAGGACATTTTTTTGACACTTGTAATCCAAATCCAATGTCAATTAGTTTAAAAAAAGATATTTTCTGAGCCAAAAATGTTTTTCAAACATTATCCCGATCATAATCGCAGTTTGGATCAAATATATCATTTTGCCACCAAAAATGATCAAATAATTCCTGATGACACAAGGTCAAATTGTCAGTTTTTCTTTTTTTTTTGCGGGATTTTGCTGATGGCTAACCCTGACCTGTTAACCTTGAAATTAGAAGCGTTCAAATTGCGGTCAAATTTACGGAAAAACCACTGTTTTTTCTTTTACATTCAAAATGGGCCAATTAGCCTAAAAAATTTACACATCCTCATTGGTAATGGCCCGAAAAAAATGTCTTATTTCAAACAAATCAACTAATTTTTTTGAAAAAAAAGGTCAAAACAAAACTGGAACATGAAAATGATTGAAAAAAAATAATTAAAAAATTTTAGATTAATTATTGTGCCAAAATTCAAAATCTTCAGGAGTTCTTTTTTTGATTTGGAATAAAAAATCGCATGAATGATGACTTGTTGCCAAACAGCTGCGTCTTTCTTCACACATACTGTTTTTCTTCGTCAGTGCGTTTTTTTTCTGCACTCATCCTGTTCAATCGAGCTGCTACTCAATACAACAGGATGAAAAGACAGATCTGTAAACGTGTTATTTGTCCTAACTTTCATGGATTCCAAAGACTTTTTTTTCAATATTTTTGGTTTTTGATCAAATTCCGATCATTGATCCTCTGTTGATTTATCCATTAATACGTGTTAATGACTGAATATTTGTTCATCAAAAACATTTTTAGCGGGTTTATTTTTCCTATAAAAGCAGTTATTTTAATTTAAATGAAAATCAAGCAGTTAACTCATTGGGCGGAAGATGTTGGGCTACAAACAATGCCATGGATCAACAAAGATTGGGAAAGTATATGCCAACTCTTGTCAAAATTATTATCGGATGATTTGATTCAAAAGTAAAAAATGTTTACCTGGATTTTTAATGATTGAACATGTTTTTTAGAAAATGCACAGAAGTTGAAGATGTTAAATTCAAAATTTCCTTCAATGCTGTAAGAAAACTTACCATTTTTTCATATATCAAAAGTATTTTTAGTTGCTTCAAATTGCGGAAGATATCTTAGGAATCCCACAATTAATTGTTGAAGAAGATTTGTCAGCGAAATATCCGAATATTCATCTGGCATTGTTGACGTACATGTTGTGCATGAAACAATCGCTTAATGGAATTGATTCAAGTTTGTTTTTTATCGTTCTTACACGATTAATCTGAAGTTTTAGAAGTAATTCGTGATTCTATTGCTCCAAATTTGGTTTTTGAAGCTAATTCCACCGCTGAACAACTTCCATTTTGTGAAGCATGTGGATTATATGCATTTCTCATTGAAAGAATCATTGTTGACAAGAAAGTATGGCATCGAAGATGTTTTGTTTGTTTTCAATGTAATAAGCAGCTATTTCGCGGTTCATACAGATCAATAGATAATGGAAAATATGAATGTGTCGAACATTTTGCAAATAATATTTTGTCGCGTTTATCTTCGCCAAAAAAGAAAGCTTCAGGGTTAGATTCAGATGTCAATAATCCATTTGCTGATGATGATGAAAGTTTTGCAAAAGCATTGGCAACAGCAAATGCTGTTAAACCTCGTGTTCCACCTCCACGACCACCACCACCAAAATCAAATCGTGTGAGTGAAATTATTCATAAACAAATGCAAGAACAACTGAATATTGATGTTGAAACAAAGAAAACAGAACCTGAAAAACCAATACCTTTGCCAAGACACTTGAAAAAGGACTCACCGACTCCAAAAAAAGAAGATATAAGTGATTATCCAGGATTTTTGAACCCATTTGGAACTGATGATGAATCACAAACCGATGACAGTGATTATGATGATACTTTGAATCCTTTTGCTGATGATGATGAACCATCTCAACCATCACCACAATTATCAATCAAATCAAATGGTAGGCCAACATCAAATCCACCACCACCTCCAAAACCACCACGAACTTCATTGTTACCAGCTTCTACCACAGAATCTACTGTTCAACATGAAATTGTCACGTTACCAAGAGCAAAAAAGACATATCGGGCTCCACCACCACCAATACCAATCAAAAGAAAAATTGAATTTACTGAAAACAAATCATATGAATCATTGGAAGATATTGTTGCAGAATTAAAAGAAATTCAACAAGAACACGAAAAATTGGAATTACAAGGACGAGGAATGGAAAAAGAACTATTATTTGCACTTGGAAAAGAAGCAATGGAATGGAAGAAAAATAAAAAAGTCGAAGAATGGATCAGTGTTGTCGAACAAAAATGCTCGACAATAAGAAGAGAAGCTGTTTTGATTCGAATGTGAGTCATTTATTTTTCTCTCACGAGTTTATAAATTGAATTTTAGTTGGCTTGAGAGGTTCTTGAATGATATTCATGCAGATACAGAATATCAATTACGTTGTGTACTCGAAGGTTGTGAAAATGGCAAAGAAAGAACTCCAGAAGAAATTAACAAAGAAACAGAACTTTTGGAAGTGTTGGTTGACATCATGAGTTTGAAAAATGGAATAATTGAATCTGGTGTTGATCCAAATTCACTTTTGGATAGTCAAAGTCCAAAGGACTCAAAACATAATCGTTCTAAAATGAAAATGATGAAGAAACGTCTCAAAAAACTAAAGAAAAAATTGTAAAAGACATGATGCGCTATTTTTCTTGCATTCCTTTGAGCTTTTTTGAATTGATTTGTATCTAAAAATTGAATTACTAGCTAATAATAATAGTTTTAAGCTATGCATATCCGTTTATTTACCGGTTAATGCAGTTTCTTAAACATCACCTTCTTGAAAATGGAAAAAATCACTGGTTTATTTTTTCTTACAAATTTATGCAATGAAAAAAAGTTAATGGAAAAAATAAAGATTATTCAAAGTTATGATTTGGATGATTTCTTTGCAGATTTGGATTTTTTGGATAAACAACAACATTTAGTTTTACTTGCATCATTTTCTGCGTTTTCAATGGTTGGTTTAACCAATTCTGTGCTCAACATTGTTGCAGCTCTATATGATTCACTTCTTCCATCCTGTAATGTTTTCCATGATTCATTGATTCAAAAAACAATATTACCAACGCTGAAGATCGATTTCCAGACATGAATAAACAGCCAATATGTTAATATGGAAAAGACAATGGGCAACGCATGCAGCAAAATGGATGTAGACTTCGAAGTCACAACAATGTTGACTTTAAACAATGAAAAACGACTCCCCGGAGAGGGCTGCTGGCTAAAGTTGGCCATGCCGCTTCTTTAACAAGATAAAACCGCATTCAAAATAAATCTTTATCCTTTTAAAAATGATACATGACAATATAGAAATTGGTGAATAAATAATCATACACAGTCTTCGAAAAGGCAGAAATTATCCACCTTGAGATAATTTGTATCTAGCTTCTTCCATAGATCGTTTCATAGCTGTAACAGGCGTATCAGAAGCTTGACTAGGTGCATTGTTAGTTGGCGAAGGAAATTGACGTGTAATTGTCCTTGGATTACGATGAAAGTTTGCAGTACCCGAAGCAGTTGATGGAATAATAAAAGAATCAGCCTTAAAACGCAAAAAAATTAAAAACTCAATATAAAAAATGCTCACTTCGTCATCAATTGGACCAGGACGATGTATACGGTCCCCTAAACCATTCAAAACATTAGCAAAATTGCTGGCGTTGCTTGGATCTCCACCATTCCCAAAACCACTTGAAGCAAATCGGGATTGTCCAGCACCTTGATTTCCATTGATGTTTGCTGGAGCACTGCTTTGAGAACCCAATGGTGCAAAATTAGATGGTCTGTTGGACGGATTGGTGACATTGCTTGAGATTCCACCATTTTCAACACCACTTGAAGCAAATCGGGATTGTCCAGCACCTTGATTTCCATTGATGTTTGCTGGAACACTGCTTTGAGAACCCAATGCTGCAAAATTAGATGGTCTGTTAGACGGGTTGGTGACATTGCTAGAGATTCCACCATTTACAACACCACTCAATGCAAATCGTGATGGTCCATTAACTTGATTTCCAATGACATTTGCTGGAGCACTAGTTTGAGAACTCAATGATGTGAAATTGGATGGCCTGCTGGAGGGGTTGGTAACACTGCTCATATTTCCACCATTTCCAACACCACTTGAAGCAAATCGAGATGGTCCATTAACTTGATTTCCAATGACATTTGCTGGAGCACTAGTTTGAGGATCCAATGATGTGAAATTGGATGATCTGCAGGACAAGTTGGTGACATTGTTTGGAATAGCATTCTAAAACGCAGTCTGATTAAATCTTTCATATGATAAAAACTCACCGTTGGAACAACAATTTGTCCAGATGTGAAATTGGATGACCTGCTGGAGGAATTGACGACACTGCTTGAATTTCCACCATTACCAACACCACTCAATGTAAATTGTGATGGTCCAGCATCTTGATTTCCATTGATGTTTGCTGGAGCACTGCTTTGAGAACCCAATGATGCAAAATTAGATGGCCTGTTAGAAGGGTTGTTGACATTACTTGAGATTCCACCATTTCTAACACCACTCAATGCAAATCGTGATGGTCCAGTACTTTGACTTCCATTAAAATTTGATGGAGCATTGGCTTGAGGACCCAATGATGTGAAATTGGATGGCTTGCTGGAGGAGTTGACGACACTGCTTGAATTTCCACCATTTCCAACACCACTCAATGTAAATCGTGACGGTCCAGTACTTTGACTTCCATTAACATTTTTTGGAGCATTGCTTTGAGAACCCAATGGTGCAAAATTAGATGGTATGTTGGACGGGTTGGTGGCATTGCTTGAGATTCCACCATTTCCAACACCACTCAATGCAAATCGTGATGATCCATTAACTTGATTTCCAATGACATTTGCTGAAGCATTAGTTTGAGAACTCAATGGAGCAAAATTAGATGACTTGCTGGACAAGTTGGTAACATTGTTTGGAATAGCATTCTAAAAGGCAAACCAATTAAATCTTTCATATATTAAAAACTCACCGTTGAAGCAACTATTTGTGCAGCTGGCAAATTGGAGCCAGAAGAGTTAATAACACTGCTTGGATTTCCACCATTTCCCAAACCACTTGAAGCAAATCGGGATCGTCCTTGATTTCCATCGATATTGGCAGGAGCATTGCTTTGAGAACCCAATGGTGCAAACTTAGATGATCTGCCAGACAAGTTGGTGACATTGTTTGGAATAGCATTCTAAAACACAGGCTAATTAATGCTTTCATAGATCAAAAACTCACCGTTGAAATCACATTTTGTTCCGCTGGCAAATCTTCGACCACAGAGCGTGAAAATCGTGAAGAACGGCCAAATCTTGATGTATTGTTCAGAGGAGCACTACTGAGTCCGAGTTGAGATGGAAGCATTGGCGCGTTTGTCAGCATAGGGTCAGGCAAAACCACATTATCAGCCCATGGATCATCCCCATCAGCGCCATTGGGATTAACACGGATACTTTCGAATTTAGCTTTAGACTTGTTGAAAGACATCTTCAAAATGGGTTAAAACGGTTAAATCTGAAAAAATCAACATAAAAATCGGCAAATCATTCACGCAAAAAATGATGACAATGAAAAATAAAAATCAAAAAAAATTGCTGAGAATGCGCGTTACAATCGTTTCAAGATCAGGGAGGAAAAACTGGTCTTTTGTAGATTTCTTTTTGAAACCGTTTTTTTCATCACCCAATTTTTTTGATTTTGATTTTATTTTGTTTATATCAGCTTTTATACAATTTAAATGGTGTAATTTATTGTTGTTATGATGTATTAATCATGTTCAAGGGTTTTTTAAACTGAGTAGCGTGTTGTACTGAAGATTAAGATATGAATATGATTCTTTTTTGCCAATCTTACCTCAGTTGGTGTCAATAACCGTTGAATTTTTTGTAAGTCAACTGATTCTTTCAATGTTTGCTCATATTCCTGCTTTGCGGTGTATGCCGCTCGATAATCATCTCGATCTATGTTTTGTTCTTGTTGGGTGAGTAATTCTTTTAATCGTTTGTGAACTTTACGGAGCCATACGAGAACTTCTTGGAGTTCTTCAGCTTCCAAGTATCTAAATCGTGTTTATTTTATTTTCAGGCCAAATTAGGTTTTACTTTTCTTCCCACACTTTTTGATCTACTTTGATGGCAATTATTTTCATTGTTGCATCAAGTTGAGCCAATTTTTTGGAGAAATGAGGTTTTACTCTTTTTGGCTCATTCATTCGACGGTTTCTGAACAAATTAATGGAAGATTTATCAAAAACATTGTACTTACGGTGGATTAAGTGCATTGTCTGGGGTGCTTTGACGATTAGGGTTACTCATTTTACCGTTTTTAGCGACAACTGATTGTTTATTCATCACTAACATTGTTATTATTATTTTTGTTGGTAT
>CABFKL010007869.1:194338-260690 GCA_901765185.1 Panagrolaimus sp. JU765 | reverse complement strand
CTTCATCACAACTAGCTGACAAATTGCGTGATTTGTGTGTTGCGCTTGTACGCCGCGGTTTGAGGGGTGTTGAAGTTTTTTCTACCTGATATCCAAGATGTTTTTCTTTTCTGGACGGTTGTGGAATTGGATAATATGTTTCAGAAACACTTGATGACGAATCTGGGCGATTTCTTGTAGGATTTGGTACTTGAAGATGACGACCTTGAAATGGTTGATAAATTGGTTCGTCGTCGTCCTCGTCACTGCTTAACGGAATAGGTTTGACATTTTTAGGCATGATGAAAAAATAGTTCTGACAAAAAAGCTGCTTTTTTTATCGTAACAACCAACAAAATAAGCTTTTGGGACGAATAACGGACTTTTGAATGTTTCTGTTTCCCAGCGACAATTGTTTAGTTACAGCATAAAAAACAGAATGAAAAGACAATTACTATGATGTAATGCGCCATTGTTAAGCTGTTGTCACGCAAACAAAGGTTATTGATTGTCAAACATTCCCAATTGGTTTTCAAACTCAGTTTATTTTTTTAGAAAAACATGAATACACCGTTTTTTAAAGAAGCAGAAATATGAGATCACATGAAGATTGCTAAATCACGCTTCAACGATTCATGAAACCATAACAGTTGTATGCTCGGTTGATTCTATTCAAATCACCTCGTGTGAAGTCTGTCGACTTACCCATTAGCGACGTAAATGCCGGAACTTTTGCTTCTATTGTGCTTTTTCCATTTTTGCTTCCTAAAATAGTTGTTATTGTTTGCATTCCTTAATAAGTTTACCTTCAGTGTTTTCATAATGCATAATACTGAAATAATCGTAGGATTCTCCGTAGTTTGACAACCCCACTGAACTTAGTTTATCAAAATCTGAGTTTGCTCCTAAAATTTGGCGTCATTGAAGTCGAAACGCTTAACTATTCACCATTGATGATATTTTCCCACACAATTCTAACATATCCATCCCTGTCATCTCTCTGATGTTCGTGAATAAATCCAATGACGTGCATTAATTCGTGAATAACCGTTGGATAATCTACACATTCATCAGCAAGTGATACTTGTTGTTTTCCACCAACTCTTGCAAAATCTGCATAGCATCCATCAATTTTTGAAATTGCAATGTAGTCTTTATCTGATGCAGTCTTTGGCACAAATCTGATACAAGTCTTGGCGTTGTATGACGCAATAGCTCGTGCCAAAACTGCTCTTTGACTTGTTGCTAAGTTTTAATTTACTTTTTAATTGTTTTTGTAATTTACTTACTGTAAGCTGACGATAAAACATAAGGAACTCTGCCTTGTGGCCATTTGTCGGTGTCAAAAGCAACGACTGATCCACGTCGGTTTCTCTGAAGTTTGTTTTTTGAAACTTTTCCTTGTTGACACAATGAGTAAAAACTAACAAAAAAACTTGTGAACTTACTTTTAAATAAAAATGTTGATCATTCAATCGCGGTTTCAAAGGAATATTTGTGGAAACAAATCTGGCATTAAAAAAATCGACAGCATTCAAAAATGTACCGTTTTCAATTTCTATGGCTGGACTTTGAGTAATCATTGTCAAAAAACAAAGGCAGATATGGAAGATCATGGTTGTTTGAAAACAATGAAAAAAAGCCAAGAATTTAATTCGGGAAGACGGGTATTTTAAATCAAGTGGAGAACACCCACTTTTGATGCTTCCTGAAACCGATACGTCTTTTACAAAAGAATTCGGCCATAGATATCCCGCATCTACGAGAGGCTTTTCAAATTAGTAGAAAAATCACTCATTCTTTTTTATTTTTTTGCGTGCTTCTTGAGCGGACAGGAAGCAGGGACCGGTTATTTTACGGGAAGATAAACTGTTCTTGACTGGTCACACATGAGTATCAAGTTTTTTTGAATTCAAGACAATTTTTGGTAAATATTAGCACAACTTTCAATTGCAAAATCATTATTATGTCCGATATTATTTGAACATGGCCTTAACAACGTGTAGAAACCGGTAATTGAAATTTAAAAATTTTTTGCAAAATTTTATGCAAATTTCACATTTTTTAAAAATCAAAAACAAAAGATTTGAGTTTTGATTTTGTTGAAAATAAATTTCAAAAGTATTTTGCAAAATGAAGATTAATGATGTTGCCAAAAGTTTATTTTGCATCAAAAAAAGATGGCTGTTTGTTTAATATTTTGAAACAAAAACTTCATTTTCTTTTCGGCAATGTTGAACTGATTGACGAAGATGTTTTTAGTAATCCCTTTTTTCGATGATCTATAATCATCCATCAAGAACGGCCTACGCTCGATATTTTTACGTCATTGGCCACATAACTTTGTTTTGGATCCGAGTCAAATTAGAACCAACCCAAAAATTTATTGCCAACATTCGACTTTTGCAAAGTTTTTTTTTCCGAAATGATTCGAATATTTTTTGATTTTTTATAATTTTTTCAAGTTGAGTATTTTTTTTGAAAATTTTGCCGCTTCAATGCTTGAGGCTTCAGATTACAAATTCCATTTCACGACCAAAAAACGAATTTTTTGTGACGTCTCTTTTGAGGAAACAAAGTATGGCGCCGTTAAAGGTTGCAATCTGATTAGGGCATCAGTGGTTGTTCCCGGAGTTTGCGTAACAGCTATATTAAGCAGAAATTGCATCACATTTTGTTTTTTTTTCATTTTAAATGTTTTTATCAGTCTTGTTCCGCATTTTATTTGGAAAAATACCGATGAAAAAAATGTTTTCCAAACCAGTGAAGATGTTGTGGTTCATTGACGGCATTTTTCATATTTTTTGAGACAAGTTTTTCATGGAATTCGTCGAACCAATGAGCTTTTACGGTCCCTAAAGTCATCAACTTGAAAAAAAGAATTGCTTTTAACTTGAGGAAGTTCAAGAAATGAGTTGTGCCATGTTTTTTTCATTTTTTAATAACATTTGAAAGTCATTGTTCGTGGATTATTTTTTCACATAAAAAAACCCGTTGAAGAAATTTACTGGACACAAGTTTTAATATTTTTGTGATTGTACTTTTTTATGAGGATAAAAAATTGTTTTCTTCATTTTGATCGGATTTTTTGGTTAAACAGTTGTTTCCTACATCTTTTTTAGTGACATTATTTTCAAAAGTCCGCCTAAAGCCAAATTATCT
This sequence comes from Panagrolaimus sp. JU765, assembly GCA_901765185.1. Classification (NCBI taxonomy): domain Eukaryota; kingdom Metazoa; phylum Nematoda; class Chromadorea; order Rhabditida; family Panagrolaimidae; genus Panagrolaimus; species Panagrolaimus sp. JU765. Next base: position 257,549 of record CABFKL010007869.1, on the reverse strand, counting down.
GTCTTTTTTTGCCCATGGCTGAGTTTGTTCCTCAATGATGTGACAGATTACTTGACGCCTAATCCCGTGCTTATTTTTTTTGAAGTTCATCTTGACAATTTACTTTTGATTTAATTTTTTTTTCCAGATAAACGATGGGAAACGCCAAATCAACAAACAATTCAACTGGACCAGTTTTGACAGAATCTTCAGTGGTTACAGTACCAAGTGTTGGAAATTTGTCAACAAAAAGTAGCAGTAATAATTTGGGTGATTTAAAAGTTAGTGGAAGTACATCAACATTGAATAAACCAACAATAAATGCTCCAAATGATAAATCCAAAAAGAAGAAAGGTGCAGGAAGTGCTCGGTCAGTTTTTCTTTAAAAATTGTTTCAAAAAATATCAAATTTCAGTTCAAGCATGTCAAGTGAAGGTCGAGGTAAACCAATATTATCTTTGGCACATCGACAAATAATCAAATATTGTATTGATAATTCAAAAGATGATTTGGGTGAAAGAATTTATCGTCGTGCAATTGAAAGACGAGACGATTTTCGTGGTTTTGTTGATTGTCTACCAAAAGTAAGTAACAGTTGTCAACAATTATGTCATCAAGACAACATTATTGGTTTCTTTGACTAAACTAGACTTGATTTTTTTCAATGATGAATGAATCTAAAAAAAAAACACATTTTAGAGTCAAAAATTTGAAATGAGTGAAGGTTTACGTGATTTTTTGTTAAAAGTAGCAGAAAATTTGACAGATAACGAAGAAGTTCAAAGAATAGCCGAAGAATTTGGTGAAAAACACGTCAAATTTCGTGCAAATGGATTCAGACCAGATTTTTTTGCGAGTACAGCTGATGCAATGACAACTGAATGCGTTTTTTTGGATGCTGCTGTTCATCCTGCAACTGAAACTTTGACAGCATGGAGTACATTGGCATCAATAATCTTCAGTTCTGTCAGAGATGGATTTTATGCTGAAATGAGACGACTTAGAAGAGCTTCAAATTGTATGAATGGTAAATCCAAAGAATCCATGGATTTGAGTACAGATGGATCAAATAAACAAGATGATGATCAGAGTTCCAGAAGGTAATTGTCATTTTACAGTTTTTGAAAATAATTCTTCATTTACAGGTCAAATTCTCCATCAATTGAAATCAATGATGAAGAAACAACTGGCAAAACAAGCAAAGAAAATGTTTCAACAACCAAATCCGATGAACCAATTGAAAAATCCGAATCTAGCAATTTTCTTAGTCCACCACAAGTTTATTGATGGTGTTTTAATTATTTGATTGCAATTTTTTCATTTGTTTGATCACTTTTTTATTATTTTTTCTTTGCTTGGATTATTTCAGATATTGTAAAGCTCACAGGGTCTAAACAAACTCGAGTGCACAAATTTCAATTATTTTGACAAGTTTTGCTTTTTTTTGAGAAGTTATTCTGAATAAAAAACATTTTCTGAATCATGAAACTGTCCGATACAATAACACAGACAACAATTGAAAAGCAAAAAAACGTAAAAATTTACGTTTCGTGCATTTTTATGCTTTACGCTTATTTTTTTGGACTGTTTTTTGTTGTTTTTTTATTGTTTTGAATCAAATGAACGGATTGAAAGTGAAAAAGATATAAATCTTTGAAACTCAAAAAAAAAACAATGATTTTGGTTCCAACAATTTGGAGTCAAGGATATTGCGCGTATAGCGTGTTTGTCGTGTTTTTTCCAAATGAGTTCAACGAAATTGAAAGTGAGCAATTGGTATATTGAACTGGTTTTTTGACAATTGCCCCGCAGGGTGGTTGCGCAACTCAGGAAATTCAACAGCTTTTTGTCTGTTTTTTTTGCTTGTTGGCCTTGGTCCACGAATAACCCGTAAGCAAGTGAAACGACGTCGTCTTTCTTGCTTCTTGGAAGACACGTCTTGGTATACAAGGAATCGGAAAGCAATGTGGAACAGAAGGATACAATTAACTTAGGGGGAGGACCGTTGATTCCTGCTTACACCGGAACAGGGTTAACAATAACAGAATAAGGCATCGTGCGTGCGTTTATGATGGAATCGTGAATTATCATCAATTCACATTCCATCGTTCGACTATATATGCTGTCTCAAACAAGCAGTATTCACAAGTTTGACCTCACAAACAGTCAAAGCAAGCGGCGTTCCTTTTTTTACCTTCCTATCTTTTTTTAAGATAACCATATCCAAGATATTTGTCGATTAGACAATTCATGTTTACATAGGTTCTGATCTAGTTTTATGTTAGCCAAGTCTGGTAGATTTGTCATAGGCGGCATTGACGCGCGTAAGATTCATGCAAAAATCCGTGAAAGCTGATCCAATGTTTTTTGAAAAATGGTTGATTTTTGACGAAATCTTTAGACATGCGTCGTTTGCCATTTGTTGTGATATTTTTCATCTTTTTTTACCTTGATTCGATCAATGGCCAATTCAACACCGATTGTTCTGATGCACCAAATGATGCCATGAGAATGGTCTGCCTGAGAGTAAGTTCATTCAATTTTCATAGACAGAGTTGATCCAATTTATTCAGTTACGAAGAATGGATCGTCAAGCCCGAGACAACGCTCAACGCCAAACTGAATCAGAAGTTTGGCCACCAGCAGCACCAGGTTCACCAGTTTGGCAACAACCTGTCCCAGTTCCATTCAATGCTCGAGGTCAAATTGCAACACATCCATACGATTGCATGACACTCCAATGCTTATGCCCATTCTTCTACGGACAAATGGCACCTGATGGCAACTGTATGCTCAGAAATGGTCAACCATTAGCCATGGCATACAGAAAAGAGTACCGAATGATGACTGATGATGAACGAGCAAGATTCCACAACGCGTTGAATGTTTTAAAAAGAAATGGCGAATACGACAGATTGAGCGCCGAACACATGGTTGTTGGAACCGGGAGTGGTGCACATTCAGGACCAGGTTTTCTTCCATGGCATCGCGAATATCTCAAACGGTTTGTTTTGTTTAAAGAAACTGACAAATTGATAATTTTCAATTTCAGAGTAGAAATTGCACTGCGATTAATTGATCCAGGATTGTTTGTTCCATATTTTGATTCAGTCATGGATTGGTATTTGGAAGATGCCCGTGATTCCATCCTTTTCAGCAATGAATTCATTGGAGAAACTGATTTTAATGGTTTTGTCATTTCTGGACCATTTGCTTATTGGAGAACGTTAGAAGGACGACCATATATTTGGAGAAATTTGGGACAGGAAGGCCAACTTTTCACTGAACAACAAGTGAATCAAGTTTTGCAACAAACCAACATTGAATATGTTTTGGCCTACACCGTTCCTTTACCCGGATGTCCTTTCCCCACCAATTATGGTGCTTTGGAATACACTCACTCTAATATTCATCTTTGGCTGGGAGGTGATATGAAACCACCAACCACCAGTGCCAATGATCCCATCTTCTACATGCATCATTCATTTGTTGATTTGATTTGGGAAATGTGGAGACAATTAAGACAACCAAAGTGGGTTAGAGAAGATGTAAGTTCATCAAGCCATCAATCAATATGAGGATTTCATTTTTAGGTTTATACACCAGATTTGCCACAATGCTCAAATGCACAACATTTTAGTTATGCAGTGATGAGACCTTTTATGAATTTGGCCAATCGTGATGGTTTATCCAATTCTTACACCGATCAAATGTATCGTTACGCCCCCCGAGCAACATGTACTGTGCAAGCACCTACTTGTGGCTCAAAATATTTGTTCTGCGACACCAGAATTTATCCCCATTGTGTTGCCAAAATCAAATTGGGTGGATTATGTGGAAGATTCCAAGGTTTTGATGCTTGTTACATGGGTCAATGCATTTTTGGACGATGTGTCCCTGGTCCAACCCCTCCACCTTTCCGTCCTCCAACTCCTCCTCCAGCACCCGTTCAAACTGCAGCCCCAGTTGCTCGTGCTGTGGCCATTCGACCACGAACTGCCATTACCACTTCTATGGTTTCTCCTAGACCATTTGTCGATTGTTTCAACAGAAACCCGTGTTGCGAATCATGGGCAGCACATGGCGAATGCAAAGCAAATGAACAATATATGAAAACTTATTGCCGAGCTGCATGCAGAATTTGCACTCCATCGTTCAACACCACGGATGGTAAGTTTTCATCTTGATACTCGGAAATCCAACTACATTTTCTTCAGAATGTACCAACAGACACGTTTCATGTGCCCAATGGACAAGAGATGGCGAATGTCAAGGAAATTCCAAAATGTTCATGCAAGAAAATTGTCGTTCCAGTTGTCAGATTTGCAGTGTTCGAAAAGCTGATACTTGTGGTCGTCCATCTACAAGAATTGCTGACAAAAAAGCAAAGAAAACTAGTCAACCTTTCCATCATTTAGCTTCATGAACTTCCAAATTCTTTCACGATTGACCGATCTCATTGGCCAAGAAATTCACAAAATTTATAAATTAACTAAAAATGTTGTAAATCTTGCTAATTGCATAACTTTTTGGATAAAAGAAATAAAGTTTTTTTTTACTTATGCAATCCATTGCGGTTTCAAATAATAAAACTTGATATGATTTGGGATAGACGATACGCCTCCTGTTGTTCGTTTAGATGCCTCAGGGTGTGAAAAAGTTTTCTAAAGCGCGAATGCTGAAAAGTAATCGCATCCAGGCCTTTTGGCTTATTTGCTCCAAAGTCGAACAGGTTTCCAGTTGTGGCCTTGGTTGCATTTGCCAAAATACAGGCAGGCATGGAACCATAAACATTTTTTGACTCCAAAATTGGCCATAAAATGTTGTTAGCTGTCTTTTCAATTATTTTTATTCAATTAATTTCTCTTTGTTCTGGAATCTATGACTTCCAAAATGATTTCATTTTGGTTAACAGACAGAAACGTTACGGTGAGTCTCCCAGTTTTGACGCCAAAGAACTTGATTTTTACAGTTTTATCCAAAAGGAAATGGCCAACTAATACTTTGACATGGACTCTTCAAGACATAAAATATATTACGAAAACTGACAAATTCATCATTCGGTGAGTTCAAAACTTGTTTTTGAACAATACAAAAAAAAAGAACGGCGTTCGTTTTTGCAAAGGAGTTTTCACTTTTCGCAGCGTGACATTTTTCAAGAAAAAAGTTTGAACAATGAAAAACTAGTCTTGATTTTAATGTGAAATCATTGGTTGCTTTATTCAGGAATACTTTGCATCGTGCTTTCAATCTTTGGGCTTCAGTATCATCCTTGAATTTCCAAGAACTTCCAGATTTGCATAACACAGAAGCAAATATAAACATTGCATTTCTGAAAAGGAAACATGGGGATAACATGCCATTTGATGGGCCGGAAGGGATTGTTGCGCATGCTTTTTACCCAACATTGGGCATTTTACATTTTGATGCGGATGAAAATTGGACTTTGAATCAATCAAATGGAATCAATTTGTATCAAACTGCTGTCCATGAAATTGGTATAACTTTTTGTTTGAAATTTTCAAACTTGAATCTTTGTAGGACATTTGCTTGGATTAGAACATTCAACAGACAGCAGATCGGTTATGTATCCCAAACATAGAAAATATGACGTTAATTACAATCTTTCCGATGATGATGTTCGAGGCATTCGTCAACTTTATCCACGACTAGAAAAGTTTGATTCTAAACGATGAGCTTTGCAATTTTTATTTACATTTGCAGAAACCGTCTCAGAAAATCAAAAAAATGATTATCATCACAACTTCCAAAAGGAAAATCATCGGGTCTGTTAAAACAAATGGTTTCTGTTTTTTATGGTTATGTTGCCAAATCTGCGACAACTTTGATGACAGTTGATTTTCCAACTATTTCTTGTTGGCAATTTTGCAAATCAATCATTTATTTTACAAATAATTTTTCGTAAACTGGTACGTTTAAATTTAAATGATTATGAAAATATGTATAATTTACTGGTTTTTGTGTATTTTTGTCATTGGAATTTTTAAATTAAAATAATTCTAAAATATTACCAATTACCCATTTTATTTTCTTTCTGAATTCCCGAGTGCCACCATATTCTGAATATCGCTAATAATTAATTTTGCTACTTCATCAGCCATTTCACTTTCTTTAGCTGCTGATTGATAAAGATAACGATCAAGTGCTGATCGTATCCTTCCTCGTCCCGGTAATTCATCCAACCCACAAATATCTTTGTTAAATAATGGTTTGTATCGCCCAAGTTCATCAACTTGTGCCAAAGATCCGTAACTTGAAAATTTGCTTTGAGAAAGAAAACCTTTGAATCCCTTACCTTCCAGTTTTTAAATTATGTCCAATAAACACATTTGAGCCATTACTACATTGACTTGAAACTTCATCACCTCCATCATCACTTGTGATTGAATTCCTTCCACTGACAATTAACCGATCATTTCGGCTGTTTGTTATTCGTCGAGGACTTGGGGTGGTAAATATCTTAGTTTGTTGATTTTCCAAATTACTTCTCAAATCTTTGGATGAATCAATGTCGTTTTCAATTAAAACAGACAAATTCGACACAATTTTTTGAAAAACATCGGATTTCAAAAACCCCGATATGTAATGCTGAAACCAACAGTAAAAAAAACAAGAAAAACAGAAACCAACCTCATGAAGTTGTGAACAAGCCAAATTATAAGCTCTATCAAATGCGTTACTGTCAGGTATTCCACTTTCTGTACAGATTCTTGATTCAAGTTCAATCCGGATGTCATCACCAAAATCCAAATTATTGGTTGCTTGCATTGAAAAGTATTTGTCGTAAATAATCATCGCATCTTCAACCAATGTTTCTGGACTAGAATTATAAACTTGTTCATAATCTCGAATATTGATAATGAACTCTAAACAATTTTGGCCATGATTATCTTCAAGACTTTCCAAATATTCCAAAAAAGCGCATAAAACACTGTGAGTTTTCAATATATCAATAATGCTTAAACACCCGGATAAATAAACTTCTAATAAATATTTTTTGTAATAAATGGAGGCAAGAAATCCATTATAATACCGATTTTGTAATAAATTTAAAACATATGATTGAACTTCATCAAAACAATTTGATGTAACTTGACCAGATTTTGGACAAATTGCATCAATAACTTGTTGTTTTTGTTGTTTAGGTAAATCAAGAAGCATTGGAGCATCTGCACCCAAATATTGTGAATAAATTATGCTGACATCAGTATTTATTGTTTCTTTATGTTTTTCATCATTAATATTTTCAAATGAAGATTTGAAGCTTTCAACATGTAAATGAAATTTTACCAAGTTTAATTGATCTAAAAAGTAAAATATTTACATCAATTAAATATTCACGCTGAACTTACCAACAGATTCCATATATTGAATAAAATATAACTGCGCATTTTGATTTTTGAAAATATCATCAAGAGATTCGATAACATGTTTGGTGTTGTAAATATCAAATTTTGAATAATTCGCTGATGTTGAAGATTCCGGTACCGAATCTGTACTCAATCGCTGAGATGAACGATTTAACAAAGTTTCTGAAAAAAAAAACAATCAAAATAAAACTTGGAAAACCAAACCAAACCTTTTTTTTCATTAAGTTTTCGAATAAATCCATTTGTTATTTTACTCATGAATAATTAAAAAATGCGTGAATTTGACAAGTTTACAAAAAAAAATACAAACTATTCAACAATAGACATAATCAATGAAAAAAGAGTTTTTTTTAATTCACCGCCACACTGCTATTGCTACAGGCGAGAAAACAAGAATGGGTTGCTTTGCTGCAGTGCGCTGCTATTTTCTCACTGGAAAATTTGGATGAACGCAACCAAAATCCTTCTTTAAAAAAGAAAACTTGACTTTTATGCTTCGTTTTTAAAATCTTCATCTTTTATTATCGATTACTAAAAATTAAAAATCTTTTCAAAATATTTGTTTGTTAAAATTATGCTAACTTGGAATATGATACGTTTGATTACAAAAAAAAAGTTGAAGAAAATGATGTAAAGTTTTAAACTTTACGATTAGCATCACAAGCCACAATTTTCAAATTGTTAGCGGTCATACTTTGCTTGTTTTGTTGATCTTTAATATTTACATCCTCAATAATGAATGTCCAAACATTATCGCAAAAACGATAAGCTCGCAATTTTTCTGCTCTATACGTGTAACGGTTTTTTGTACGATTCGAAAGATTTGTTGTAAAAACTTTGTCAAAAATATCCATAACTCTTTTTGTCAACATTGGCGGAATATGCCCATCATTTTGGAAATCTTGGAGAACATGTTCCAAGGCTTCGCCTAATGTTGTGGAGCGATACATTTGATACGCCATTTTGACCCAACTCTATAATATCAGTTTAAAAAATTCAAATGATATTGGTTCGACAAAACCCTTGAGGGAATGTCTAAAAGATAAACAAGCGAGTTCAAAATCATTGAAAATAAACTTTAAACAAATCAACAACAAAATAATTCAACTACTTCAAACTTTAGTCTGGTGGCATTTTCCAGACTTTATCAGCAAATGGCCAAACAAAATACCGAAGATGACCACGAGCATTGACAGCGCAAGCAAATAAATGATCATCAACTTCTTTCATTGCGACATCAAATGTTTTGATAGCACCAAATGAATGAAGAACATCAAGACGTTGTCCACTTTTGACATCGATAACATAAATGCAACCATCATAAGTTGAAATAAAAAGTTTGGTCGCAGTATTGTTAAACATCATACTAACAACAGATGTATTGTTCGTTGAAAAAGCATATCGAATACGATTCATCGTTAAATCATATACTTCAACATTTCCAGATAATGAACCAACTGCTAAAAATTTATGTGATCCAGCTAAACCTAAAGCGCAACATGACGATGGACCTTCTTGTCGCTAAAAAAATATTTTCATTATCAGTAAAAAATGACAAACAACAAACCTTATAGTCGATTTGAGAAACCGATTTGTAAGTGTCGTCTTTTGGAATGCAAAAATTAACTCTGCCATCAAATAAAGCAAAACATAAAATTCCATCTAATCCAGCTTTGATGTCAACAACGCTGTCAGGAAAATCCAGAGAAGCAATAATATGAAAATCAATAACACTAAAAATTGTCACAGTGCGATCTTCAAATGCTGCAACACCAACGTTTTTGTGTTCATCATATATTAAAGCAGAAGGTGCATTAGAATTGACATAGATTTCCTTGACAACATCCAATGATGCTCCAACTTCAATAGAAAGAATGCAACGTTGTGATTGAGCAACAGTCAAAAGAAAATTCTGAGCACCAGAAGGATAATAGTCTGGTATTAAATACCAAACAAGAAACCGGTAATCATTTGAGTATGCAAACTAAAAAAATTGATATAACAAGTTGAAATATTTGTTAACCTTTTGTGGTGGTCGACCACGATGAAGATTTGACACGTATAAGTCTTCCCCAGCAATGAAAGCAACATATTTGCTATCAGGAGAAAAAGAAATATGATCCACAGTATCATCGGCAGCAAAGGTGGCAGCAGGAAGCTTGTCTACAAAACTTGTATGATGATGCATACAAAAAAAACTTACAACTCCTGGATAACATAAATAAATAAGCTTTGTTATCACATCCACCAGTAGCAACAAAAGCACCATCGGGTGAAACAGCTACAACAACCGCATCTGATGTGTGTACGTGTGTTTTCACATAAGCTGACTCATAAACAGCTAAAATTATTTCTTAAATCTTTTGGAAAAATTAACAAATAAACTCACCGTTTGGGTCTAATTCATGAAAATCTGATTGATTGGATTCATTGTCGTCTTCCAGTTGTTCAAATGGCTCATCTTCTATTTCGGCATCCATTTTTTAATCGATTCAAAAAGTTCAACAACACTAAAGATCAAAAGCTTCCACAGCAAATAAGATTTTGGCAATGTGTGCTTAAATGCAACTCTTTTTCGTTTTTTTTTTCAAAATGTAAATTGAACTTGAGCTTCATTTGAACGTCGTCAACTGTCTGGAATCCTTCTGCAATCTATGTAGATGTATGAAAAAAGCATTTTCAAATTATAATGAAGATTATTCATCAGTTTTATCGCGATTTCGAGAGTAATGCTGATGATTCTGATTCCGAGAAGATTGCCACGCATTCAGTAAACTTTTTCAACGCTTTATTACCCACTAATAGCTGGCAATTATCATTTTACCGTCCCATTGGATGCCTTTTCTCGCTGCTAACTGTTCAAACCTCTGTTGTCTCGTCGATATTCCATCAAAACTGTTTGGACTCAACACTTACTTTCCAACGACGATTAACGGAAACAGTTTGATATTCTGTTCATTTCCTCAGCTACGAACTCAACAAAATGTAGACTAACGAATTAACTTTTGACATTTCCGACGAAACGATACCGAGCATACAAAATCCACCCATTTTTTATCCCAAATATCATCTCGAAGATGATCGGTCAGGATTCCCAACATTCCTACCGCTGGGATGTCGACTTTTCTGCTCAGAAAGCTCCCAAACTGAAGTTTCGACTAGGTTTGAACCAAAACAGTTCAAAAAAATGATGACAAAGTGCCAAAAAGGGACCCGGGCGAGTTGGAAAAAAAATTGGTTTGATTTTGAACTTGAATGATGGTGTCGGAACTGAAAGTTTTGTTGATATTTGGGTTATTTGATTCATTTTTGATTCCAATCTTGCTCCAAAAATGCCATCTTTGTTTAAATTTCATCTTGGTTTGGTAAATGAATATTCTTTTTGTCGTGGATTAAGCTTGGGTTTTCAGTCAAATGCTTTATGGAAGCAAATCCAAGTTGATAAATTGCCGTTATTCAAGAAAAATCAACATTTGTACTCCAAAGATCATGTCCTTTATAAGTTGAAATTGCCAGAGCAACTGAAATATCCGGGCATTATTGTTCTCAACAGTGCACGTTTCGGACTTCTTCATATAATTCTTCGCCATCCTCAAGTATTTACCAAAAAATACAATGTGTTACCCAAGGACTTGCTTCAACTTGCCATGGCAATCAGTAAAAGTCCCAAAACTGAAGGAAAACAAAAATCATTCGATGATATTTCATGGAACAAGACATTCACGCATGGAGGAGTAAGCATTTCATATAAATTTAAAAAAAAATTTTTTAGTCATCATGTCGGCGTTATGCTGAAGAGTTTCGGCAAATTATTGATGAATCTACTTATCTTGGTTACGCATTCTACGAAGCTAGAAGATCCAAGTATTTTAACAGATTCTGGCAAAACAAGCGATTAATGCCAAATGATTATCTAATGGTTTCATTTGACTCTAACCTTCATATGATGACAAATGTGGAACCGATGACAAAACACCTCCTGGCAGTCACAGCATTCCACAATCAAAATTGAAAATGATGAAAGCAAAATTTGAAATGAAAAATGTTATTTCAGAAAAAACACAAATAGTATATGTTTTTTTACCAATGATTTTAAAAATAAATTAGTTTTTCACAATTTCAAAAATAAAACAACCGTTTCATTCTCACACTTGGGCATTGTTGGCGACATTTAGCGACTGTCGCCAAATGGGTCCCGTTTTGATTTTGATTTTATGCTGAAGAGATCGATGATGTCGAATCATTCTAGATACTAAAAACCATAAGTTCCCTAACAAATTGACAAGTTAGCATTTTGGATTTCTGAAAATCTTGGATATTTCCAGACACACGTCTAGCTCAAATACTACATTTCATTCTATGAACGCTTTTTTCCAGAGTCAGTAATAAGTGGTAAAAAGTCTTGACAGTGTTTTACCAGGCTTATTACTCTTTAAAACGCAGTCAGTGCCCAAACTTTTCTTTTCAAGAAAATGATGCCAGAAACCGTAAGTATCGGATTTGGCAAAAAAAATTCAATTTTCTGGACAAAATTTTTTCAAAATTTAGCAAAAAGTCCATTTTACTGCTGAATACTGGCATGTTTTTTCTCCTTTTTCCTAATCAAAAGCATGGAATGTTCATGAATTGCATTGATTTCTTCCCCTTATAGATTTTCACTGATGCTGAACATGGTTCCGTGCTCAGTTTTGAATTTTGATGCTTCTGAAGTACGGATTCTGAAGCCCAAATTCGAGATTTCTTGAAAAAGTAAAAATGTAAAAATTTTGATAATTTTGAAACATTTCGGAGAAACCACACAAAGCTGAGTGAATTACAATGTATTTTCAACATTTTCAACATTTAAAACTCAAAACAAAAAATTTTGGAAAAAAATTTTTTTTTTCAATTTTTTGAGCAAAGTACACGGATTTCTGGCGATTGCGCGCATTCATCGTCGGAAAAAACGCATACCTGCATCTCTTTACTCGATAAATGGCACATCAATAGAATCCTGATGTTCTCATCTTTCATATGCAATCAAAAAAAGGTCCTCGTTATTTGAATCGCAAAAAACTACAGCATACAGACTGCTTCCCAATATTTTCTTTTGATAGAACATACAATTAGAATTTGCGGAATCATTTTAAAAAAAAATTTGTTTTGAAAAACCACCAATAAAGAAAAAAATAATTACGAAATTTGATTAAAATTTAACGGTGCACCGTTTGGCCAACGAAAAACGACCACCCGTGCACGGCTACTTTTTACTCCGTCCCCTATCACATTTGCTGACTTTACTTTTTTTCAGAGATGAGATTTGGCGACATTTTTCCTGATTATTTGGACGAAAATGATGAATTTGAAGATGCCTATTTAGTGACCGATCGATTATTCAACGTTCAATCAAAAACTATTTGGATTCAATCAGCTACATGTCCAGATTTTATTCATCTTTACGTTCATTGCCAAGAAGACGATCAATTTCTATGTTTAAATTGCCTTTCAATAAGAAGATATTCACGAGCAAAGGTTGCTACATTGCGAAATGGCACAAATGGTTTGTTTGAATACCAGGAACACCATCCGGAATGTTTTTTACCTTTGAAATTGTTTGTTCATTGCAAGAAGTAAGTTTTTCAATGGTTTTTATATATTAATTGGATTGTTTTCAGGATAATTATCGTGGACAAAACTGGTTTAACTGAATTAGATTCAAATATAAGCAAAAATTCATCATCAAATTCAGAAAGATTGGTTTCAAAGTTCAACACTGAAGCGTTTGAGTTAAAAGTGGATGTTGCGGAAAAGTGAGTTTTTTATAAAATTTCTTATTTAGTTTCTGTTGTCTATAGGCCAAAGATTCTGAACGTGACGTTTGTGACGTTTTCAAATGGTTTGGAACAAAATATCAATGAAAATCCGACGTCTGTGTCAGAGGAAAGTACGTCAGTTCTCGATTTTGATGCCAATGGACGTGATTATGAAGATTCTGGTTATATTTCTCAATTAAATTACAATGAAAATGATTCAACAGCAATAATTGAAAATGAAATGCCATTATTCGGAGAATTTGAAGATTTTAATGGTGGTGATGAAGATGACCAACGTCCTATTGTCGAGGATTTGTCGTCAGTTTCAGAGGAAAATTCCAATGTTACAAAAAAGAAAGATGGTTCAGATTCAGCTATTGGAGATTTAGAAGCTTCTTCAACAATTTTTGAACAGGAATTATTGGAAGAAAATGGACAAATTCAAAGTCAACATGAACCATCCCCAGAACACGTTGATCACGACAATTCTGGAGATTTATCAGAATTTGAGTTAACACCAGTTTTATCATCAACTCCAATGTCACGTAAAGATGTCAATGAAGGTTTTGAAAATGCGGAAATACCAGAAGATGAAAGAACTCATGTTTCTGATTTGGTGAGTGCCAGTGATGAAGATTCTGGAGATGAAGATGTGAATTCAAACTCATCATTACCAGAAACAATCACCTATGGTGATGTTTACAATGTTAGCTTAAAATTGCCAATAGCAAATGCCATCAAAGTCACAAACCGTGAATGGAAATTATCAAAAGATGGAAAATATGTTGCATGTCAATCAGTTCCTGGTTCAGATTCATGGTATTTATATGTCGTTAACCGAGATTTGGCATATCACAGATGCAACGTTTGTTCTTTTCGAAAAAGAAGCTCACATGCTAAAATTGATGAAAAAAATGGGACAAAAACATTATGGGCGGTTGAAGAACATGGAGAAGAATGTTTACGAAAATATGAAGTGTTGATGAAAAAATATTTTTCAACAGAAAATGTGAAAGAAATTCCAACAAAATTGAAGAAATATGGTGATATTTATCCTACTGGTTCGTCATTTTGTGATGCTTTAAAAGTCACAAACAGAAAATGGGAATTATCAAAAGATAAAAAAGTTGTTTGGTGCCAATCAGAAGTTGATCATAATTTATGGTATCGTTATTCCCATCCCAATTCCGACTTTTTTAGATGCAAAAAATGCACCAATCAGAAAAGTTTGGTAAAAATTGTCAAAGAAAATGATGGTTTTGAAACATTGTGGGAACTTGAATATCACAATGAAAAATGTTTATTAAAATTTGGACAAAATTCTCAACCTGGAAACAGGTCGCATCAAAAGAAGAAAGCAAAGAATGATGAAGGTGACGATGATTTTCGGCCAAAATATGGACGAATTTTGGAAAAACAAAATTCTGAGGAAAAATCAGAAAATAAAAGAGTTTTAAGAAAAAGAAAAGCAGCTGAAGCTTTAATTGATGAATAATAAGTTGTCTTTTTTAGTTTTGTTTGTTTTAATAAATATATTTGGTTGGTAAATTAACAGAACACATTTGAGAAGAAAAAAGATGATTGGATTTTTGCTCATGAGGGGCAAAAGTACGATTTGAATGGGAACAAAAACAACAGATTGGTTTGGAAAAAAAATATGAAAATTGTTGAGTTTGTGTTGTCAGTTTTCCAAATCGATTTCACCCCAACGTCACGACAAGTCAAGGCAAAAATGGCACTATTGATTGGATTTTTCGATTTGTAGGTCGATCAATGTTTTTGACCCAATATAAAAGGTAAATTATAAGGTCCAAAAATCATTCATTGGACTGTTTTTTGTGATCAACTCTTGTATATTTTCCGTTCCTGCTCCTAGTTATCAAAAACATGTGTCGTAATGATAATTGTCAACTTCAAAGATTAAGATACAATAAAAACCGTTATTTCTACTTTTTTGTGCTCAATGATAGCAAAGTGAATGGCAAATGCCAAAGTGTAATAGAAAAAGTTAAAAGACCAATTCTGTCTTTTTCCCATGGTAATTTTGTATTATCGAGCATATGCTAATAAAGAATTTTAGACCTTCCATTTCTTCAATTTGGAAGAATTGACCAGGTTTTGCAGCGATGATTTTATTCAATTTGTTTCCCAGTTCAAAGAAAGCGACTTTGGAATTGTTCCAGATCATCCGCCAATCTCGGAAAAAAGCCAACGACTTTGTTGCTTTCAGTAATAACGGAAGGTTCCACAGATGAATTTTTCCAATCACCTTGGAAGTCGATTAATGGTGTTAATATTGATGGATCAAAACATGCCATTGTTTGTTCCAAAACCAATCAAGTTCTGATGGAAAACATTGTTTTCAATCTTTTGGGAACTTTTGATGGCAGAGGTTTTGTTCATGATATTCTTGAAGATGAGCTCATCGAAATGAACAAATTTATTGAATTTAATCATTTCCAAGTTGATTTTGAATTTGATATTCCGCTGCGTTTTTTAGGCATATTCACCCCAAACGTCAAAGGAGTTGCTTTCTTTAATGAAGATGAAGATAATGTTAGAATCGCCAAAGATAATTACGATGATTATAACATTGACATTGTTTTTCAACATTTACCCAACATTGAAACAATTTTTTTCTTTGATTTTGAAATGTCCAAACTTTTTGAGAAAATTAATCGTGATTTTGGACCAACATTGGCAAAAGTGCATTTTTACTTTTATTCCGAAGACGAAAACTATGATTTATTGGCTGAGGTAATGCGGAAGCAAAGTTCTAACTCTTGCTTTTATGTTACTTTTCTGGCAAAACAACCTGATGTTTATCAAATGTTGGATGAACAATCTGATGATGAGAATTTGGATGAACAATCTGATGATCAAAGTTTAGCGTCCAGCTTGGAATTTAATATGAAAAAGTTACGTTTGTACTTCGAACCAGTAGACGAACCTGTTTTAAATCGTATTGGCTTGGAATTTTACTATTATGGTGCCAAACATTATTTTGTTTTACGTGATTTTCCTGGTGTTTGTGATGAACAAAAATTTGTTTGAAAACTTTTTTCATAAAAATATCATTCAAAATGATGACGGTTTTTTTAAAATCAAAAACAATGGTCTGTTGGCCGACTTCCATCCGATGTTACAAAAAAGATTCATAAAGAATTTTTTGCTATTCATTTTCCTGATACTTGAAAAAAGTCAAATAATCGATGACATTAAAAATAACTAGACCCAGATCCGGAACTGTCCCTTGACGACTGTCAACAAAGGGGGTCCCGCGTCCCGCAAAATAACTCCAGGAATTGTAAAATTTGATGAATTGATGCAATCTGTATTGAGATGAGATCATTTTGCCTTTTTTGAAACGATAATCAAAATGATACTTCGTTTGAACATTGCACTTACTACATGACTGATAACTAGGGGCCTGTAAAAAAACAGGTGCAAAAAAGTGCTCTCGACGCGAAAATTGAAATTTTTTTGCCCAAGTCATCCTTCCGTTGCTGAATTGGATTTGAGACAGATTTTTCACGAGTTTTTTCCAGTTTTTTTCCTTAAAATATTCCATTTTTTCCTCAATTAGCTATCAAAAATTACACTCCGATCATTTATTCAGTTTTTTAACAAAAATTTCCGACAAGAATAACAGTTGCTCCGTTATTTCCTGAGAATCGAGGATATCTGGTGCAGAATAATCGCTAAGGATTCGAATAACTGGTTCCTCCTCTGGTCTGAAATGATTTTTTTGTCACTAACCAGTAATTAAAAAAACAAACTCGATTATATTTAAAGTTTTTAAATAATCCGTTTTTGTCAGTTTTTCTTGAACAATGACCGGTGTCATCAAATCCAAAAATTGATCTGGAAAATTCTCAAAGGGTTTATTTGTCACGAAAATGTATCCTTTGTTGTGTTTGAACCGACAAATTTTGTTTCCAACTTGAATGATGTTTTCGTCCTTTTCTGGTTCCCGGTTCAATAATTTGTAATAATCCAATGGTGGAGGAGTTGTGACATTGTGAACGATGACAACATTGTCAACATGTGAACCACGTTGAATATCCCCCAAAAATTTTGCAGTTAGCCATCCTTTTTCTGGTTTATCGATGATTAAAGCTCCTAATTTTCCAAAAAAATCAATCAGTGTGTTGGTGTAATCCAAAACTAAAGGAAATGGTTCGGACCAGGAAATATTCCTTAGTTTATTGATGAGTAAGTTTGTTGGAGTACAGTAACGTTGTTCAAATGATATTGACGATCGAAGTAGAATTTTTCCCCATTTCCCAAAAAGATGCTATAAAAACAACAATTATTTTTTTGACGAAAAAAAATCATACATTTCTGGTTTCTGACGATTCGGTCAACAAAAAACATGAAAATGCTGCATCAAAAATAGTGTTTCCCAATAAATTTTTCAAAGAATATTCATAAACTTGGATTGATTGAGCCCATCTTGTTTCAAAATCATTCAACAAAGCAGTGATTCTTGATCCACGTTTGCCGTAATTGATTGTTTTTCGGATTTCGGATATCTGTTCCTCCAGTTTTGTCACAGTTTTTTTCAAAGCTTCAATGCCTTGTTCTAACCTTTGCTTTTCTTTTTGGAATTTCATCAAAGTTTCCCTAAGAAGATGCAATTTTGTCCACAGTTCACTCACCAGTTTTTTTTCTTCCGTCAATTGAGAACTTGCCTTTCCCAAATTCACCGCAGAAATGGCCCATTGGCAAATATGTGCAGCTAATTTTGATTCCATGTCCAATCTGGCAACTCTCATTTCTTTGTTTTCTTTATATTGTTTAAGCAGATTAATTCTTGTCAGATTCATATCATGAGGATTGAACGATTTGATTTGATAAGCTAAGGCTTTTTGATTTAAAAAATTTTGTAAAATTTTCCAGTTTTCAATTGATGTCCTTTTTGGTTGATAATTGTCATCAATAGTGCGCCTTAAAATTTCAACACTGTACTTGATACCCATACTTGGTTTTGGTGTTGATGCCAACTTTTTATAATCCGCAGAAGTGTATTGTAAAATCTTTTCCACTGCCGTTTGAAATTCTTTTTCCGGTTCCTGAAATGTTTATGCTTAAAAAATAGTGAAAAAAAAAGTTACATCCATGATGGCATCAATTTTGCTTTGTGTTTGGAGTATTTGAGTTTCAGTTTCATTGCATTCTTTTTCTGCTGATTCAGTTTTAGCACCAATTTGTTCCAATGCTGAAATGTCTTCATTTAAATGCCTTTTTTGCATCAACAACGTCAAATCAACATCATCCAATTCGCTATTCAACTCTTCGATTGAAACATTTTTTCTGATATTTGAAAGTTGCCGAATTCGACTCAAAGTTCTCATAGTGTTTTTTAACGTGGTAATTTTTTCACCAATTAAATTTACTTGATGATTATATTTGTTCACAGTTTGTTGACATAATTGAAACCATAATTTTGATGATGGATATTTATTTGCAAAATAATTTTCGGATTGTTTTGGTGATTCAGCTGCTTCAAAAATTTGTTGTAAAACATCCAATAATTGTTTTTTATCTGGATATTCTGATTCTTGGAGCAATTTTTCACCCATTTCTTGTCCTTCTTCCACAGTTAATGGCTAAAATGAGTTGATTTTTGAGTTTTGTCAATTTTTTCACAGTTAAACTTACTAAAAAATAATCCGCAGAACACCATTCAAATAACGACAAAGATTCTGGTGGAACCAAAAAAATAGCATGCAAAAAATCATGAATCCTTGCTGTTAACACAGTTTTTAATTGTTGGACATCTTTGAGAGCTTCCAAGGAAATGTACTGACAAGAACGTTGACCAGGTAATCGAACATTAGAAGATTGGACCAGCGTTGCCAAAGTTCGTTCACAATCGACAATGTGTTCGCCTTGTTTCATTATGATGTCGTCACTCAACAAACCATCCAGTTTGGGTTCTTGTAACCATTGCTTGAACATAGCTAACCACTGATTATGGACCGTTTTGATCTGGAAATAATGTCAACTTGAATCAAACAACAAACTTACGGCATAATCTAAATGGCACACCAGATTTATTGGTTGATTAGCCGTTGAAATCAACAAGACAACTTCTTTTGCCACAGTTTTCCATGACTTTTCAAAAGTATTTGCATCAGTCAAGTCAAAATAAACATGTTTGATCTAAAGTTTTCGTATATTGGAAAGAAAATGAAAAAAATACCGTTCCATATATCCCAAAATTGCTCAGTTTTATACATTGATACCGTCCAACACCACTTCTTCCGGCTAATGCCAAATGTTCACCAGCTTGACGACAAACCCGCATTATTCTTTGACAATGGATGGAAATATAACTGAAAAACCAATCTAGAAAAAATTGATAAAATCACCAACTCTGTAACAGCCAAATCAATTTGCCAGTTTTCATGATTCTTGGAAAATTCAAAATGTAAATTTTCTAACGTTCGATTAAATTCTTCAGGATCAACTATCATGGTGTATGATATCCCCTCCAATGTTTCTTGCATTGACAACTCGGAAAACATCAATTTTTGAACCGTGAATCCAGGAGAAACGGCAATATGACTGGTTTTCTTCTAAAACAATGAACCAAATACTTTGATAAAAGTGATTTTTAGTTTACCAAATAAAACTCATTGGCATCTTCGGCACTTTGGTCAGTTTTTACCGGAAATAACGCAGAGAAATTTGTGGATAATTCTTCCGTCAAAACAGCATTCACTTTCTGGAAAACAATCGGATATTTAAAACTTGAAAAAAAACCCAACCGAAAAAACAATTGCTTTGTTTTTCTTTTTCAAAGCCCGATCAGTTAATGTTCTGATGATTTCATGGATAAACAGTCGGATAATACTGTCAATATCTGGAGCATTTTCAGGAAATGCAAACATCAATCCTTTCAACAGACGCAGTAATGTCGGCAGCCATCTTCTTGGTTGCTGAAACAAACCAATTATTGGAAAAATACTTGTTAAACACCAACCAAACCAGCAACAGTGAAAAACTTAATCGAAGCATTTGCTAATTGATTTGTGATTCCAATGTAATCCGTGCTGAAATTCTGAGATTGAAAATGCATGGTCAAAATTTGTTCAAAAATTGTTATCAGTTCATCTTTGCTTGGAATTTTCAGTGGAATATGAACAAAATTATTGTAAAAAATTTGTTTTTCATAAAATTTCTCGGCTTCATTTTCGTTCAAAATCAAAATCATCCTTAAATTAATTTGACAGTCGGTTGGAATTCCATTTTGAATAATTTTTTGTTGGTCAACTAACATTTCCAATAAAGCGGAAAGATTTTCTGTGAAATGCAGCTGATCAATTATCAAGAGCTGAAACAGTTTTGCCAAAATGACTCTCAAAACAAAACGAACTAACCACAGTTTTCACCGAAGATTGTTTCTGAATAACGTCGGAGAATATTGTTTGAATTTTTTGCATGTTAAACCGATTAAAACTTGAAATATGGCAAAAAACATATTGCTCAGTGATGGATTGAATATGTTTGACAAATCGTCTGACAAAAGCCGTTTTACCCGAATATGGTTGCCCAGTTATCAGAAAATGATGATCCGAATGCATCATTTGCCTTTGCAAAAACGTTAATATCCGGTCAATTGACGGATAAACAACAAAGCTTTCAAATAAGCTTGAATCTTTATCAACCAAGGACGGCACATGCACTTCATCTGACCATTTGATCCATTTGTTAAAATCCAGTTCAGATAATTTCCACTGTGAAACATTTGCCGGTATTTTTCCTCCATCAATCAGTTGTTTATCGGCAATTCCAACACAATGTTGAACAGCACCGTCAAATGCTTCCAATGTTCCAGAATAATAAATCAGCAAATAATTAAAACCAGTTGAACAAATTGTCCATCGCAATAATTCACCACAATTCACAGGAAAAACATTTGGTAAAACTTCCTTCAAATCTTCAAAAATGAGTTCCATCAACAGTTCAAAGTTCATTTGTTTGTGAAACGACAAATTTTCAATCAATGCCAAAAGGATGAGTTCCATGCCATTGACGACCACATCAATATATTCTGATTTTTCCAACAAATCTGCAAACCGCTTTTTTTGATTTTGCCAGACTTCTTTGGCACTTGACCCAATTTTGGTGTCCAAAATCACAGTTTCAATGCTGTAACGTTGGAGCATATCAGCAATGGCGTTTTGATTGTTTGGATTACATAAAACAAATCGAACGTCGGATAAAACAGAAAAATTACTGCCATCATAAAGCGTCAAGAAGGGCAATGGCCAATGACTTGAAATGGCATTTGTCAGGAATAAAGAACTCAGGAATGAAAAATAAAC
This sequence comes from Panagrolaimus sp. JU765, assembly GCA_901765185.1. Lineage (NCBI taxonomy): Eukaryota > Metazoa > Nematoda > Chromadorea > Rhabditida > Panagrolaimidae > Panagrolaimus > Panagrolaimus sp. JU765. The sequence goes on along the minus strand of CABFKL010007869.1, from coordinate 236,051 downwards.
GTCAAATTTGTGATGACCATAAAAAACAACAAACAGATGAGAGTTCTTGTTTGAGTTTGGCTCAGGTGTTGAAACTCGCTTCTGCTCGTCAATTATGGAGTTCAAACACTGGATCAAATATCCACCAGCAGGTTCTCCAAAACTTGCACCTTCAGAAACCAGTTGATGCATCAAGAAAACGTCAAAGTAAATCCACACTGTTTTGATATTGGCTTGTTTGGTCATCTGAGCAATTGTATCCTTGGCAAACGGTCCAAGACAAGCGGCATCCATGTTTAGGTTTGTTTCTTCCGTATCACTCAACATCATCAGTTTCAACAGTTCAACAAAAGTTGTCGGTTTGGGAGTTGATTGACGCCTTCGAATAGACGGCCTTCTTGTCCCCGGACTTGTTGTAACACCCAGTTTCATTGTATCTTGAGTAATGGACAATCTGTGAGGAGTAGTTTGCTTTTCACCAATGGAATAAGCGTATTCGACGTGAATGTTCTGAGGACCAACAACTTTAACATTTCTAACATCTATTGTGCTGCACAAAACCAGTCTTGGACAAACTAAAATTCCATTTTATAAAAATTTTCATATAAATACCAACCTGGAATACTCTGGAATAACTCATCCCCCCTCTCCCTCTTTAAAATATGATATTGGTATGTTGCCGATTCAAAAAATTTCCCCAAGAGCAAAAATTTTTGTCATTCAATTCCCTTCCCCTCTTTCTCCCCCCTCCCCTTGCCCCCATTAAAAATCACCCACCACAGTTGGTAATTTCTATGATACTTTGAAACAGTTCAGCAATCAACTCTTCTGACAATTGATCAATATGTTCGATCACAAACAAAACTGAATTCATTCTTGCCGCTTTGACGCATTTTTGGATGACATCAATGTGAAGATGAGCAAAAGAATTGATGATGTGAATTGGCGTGCATAAATTCTGTGCCATTCTCCTAATAATTTGTCGACAATCAAATCGATTTCCAACCAGAATGGGAATATTTCCTTCCGTCCATCTATTTGCAAAATTGAAACTCAGTGGCGAAAGATTTTGCAAAATCGGAACAAAATCCGCTTCCAATATCACTTCTTTATCAGTTCCTTTCAATTGAAGCTTCAAACGACCTTCCTTTAAAACATATTTGAAAGCAGAATCTTGGATTCCATTTTGAACACTTTCAGTCAACATTCTGCCAATTTTCAACAACGGCTTGGACGGATCTTGTTCCAGTCCTTTTTTATATTCTTCAATTATCCGATGATTGATTGCTTCGGCAAAATAACTAACAAATGCAAATGGCCCTTCAGTTTTAAAATAATCAATGCTTGCAACAGTTCCAAAAGAAACATTTTCATCATCCATGTTGATGGCACAAATTAGATTCTTGTGATTCAGGTAAATGCTTTTCAACAACGGAAAACAAGCTTTCCGAATAATTTCAAATCTAAAAAATTCAACTGATTAGCTAAAACTTGCCAAATTTTCACTAACACTGTTTCTTGAGACAAATCAGACAGTAATTTCAAAATGTCGGCATCACTTATCATGCAAAGTCTGGCATTGGACTGTCGCAGTTTGTTGAAATAATTCATACAGCCTTGAGTCAACCTTGACAAGTGCTGTTGAGCCAACCTAAGCCAACATTTGACATGCTTTTCTGTCAGGATTTTCAGTACTCGGGGTTCATTTCTGATATGTTCGCCAAACTTTTTCCAATACTTTGCGCAAATTCTGAATTCGGCAAATTCTTTTGGTAATTTTTCATGTGAATGATGCATCATTGTTGACATGTTTTGCCATGGAATCAAAAGAATCTTCCATTTCATTAAAATTCCGTGAATTGTTTTGATATCCCTCATCCAGTTTCCAATTTCTTGATAATGTGAAGAACCTGCATTGTCTGGTTCATATGAACTCTTCAAAGTCAAAATGTGACGATTGGCAGTTTCCAACAAGTTATCCAAATTTTTTGGTAACAAAATATTCCAAAAATGTGTTTCGGCTACTTCAAAAGTGATTTTACTCCAGTAATTGACGATATAACTGGTTTGATCACTGACAATGCCTTCTCTTTCAGCAATGTAAACAATTGGCTTCAACCTTGACACGTGTTGATTAATTCCAAGATCAGAAATCTGAGAAACTGTGGCATCCATGTATTGGCTCAAATCAAAACCAACAATGTCGGACATTTTTTGCCAATGCCAATCTTTGAGTCGATTGCAGGACAAAACTTCAACAATTGCAAAACAATGCCTCAACTTTTCAATTTCTGCTCGACTTTGAATGATGAAATGTCTGCCCGCTTTGTGTCCTTCCAATTCTGTGCTCAGTTCTGACAGAATTGTTTGATATTCGTCAACAAACAATCGGAATTCTTGAACATTGGCATTGATTCGATTTTCATTGTAAAATTTGCTAAAAAAATATTGATTATTCAAACCAAAAAAAAGTTAGACTTACTCTTGTCGTGCTTTCAAATCTGCTGCCCATTCAAACAGTTTTACCAAACTTTCCACATGTTTTTCCATCAGTTCAATCATTGAAATCCTTGTTTTTTGGAAATTAACCACTTCTTCATATTGATTCAAATCCTTCAGTTCTTGGACCAAAGACAAAAGTAATGGCTTCAGTTTATGCATTTCTTGCAGGTAATATTCGACTTCTGCCGGATTTGTAAAAGTATTGATCAGTCGAAGCTCCTCTGAGGAATTCATAACCTTTTCATGAATGGCATTTTGACGATTTTTGACAAAATTGGAGAAAATATGAAGTCTTCTTTGGAAAAACATCCGATGATCAGCAATTTGCTTTGGCAAAGCTCTTCTCATTGCAACAATGGCAATCAATAAGTCATGATCATCAGAATTGAAAGTGATCACCTGTGATAATTGTTGCATTTGAGAATATAGCCAGCTTAATTGATCGACTGCTTCCGGAATATCGTGATCACACAATACGTTGACTTCAGCCTTGTTTAACAGCATCAAACTTGATTCCATTGACCGAAAACTTAGTATTCTTTTGAACCTGTGAAATTCTTGTTGTAAAGCTATCAAATTCCTACAAATGGATATATGAAAAACGTTTAAATAGTAAATTTACTCATGAAAAGCAGTTCTCAATCTTTCCGAACAATCAAGGATCTTTCGTTGAGCACGTTCTTTGATAACTACCCAAACTTTTCTAAAATTTACGCAGAAACAGTTGTAAATGATTATCTGAAAAGTATTTTTGTTAAATTTTATATGAAAAAACAACAACCTCCGGACAAAATTCCAGTTTCATGATTGCATGTCGAGATTCCTTTAACGTTTTGATGATTTCATCTTCGGAAGCATTGATATATAATTCTTCATTTCTGATCAGTTTATAAAAATAAGACAAATGTGGTAATTTCTGAAGTTCATCCACTCGCAACAAACCATCAAGAACAGTTTGAAGTTGATCAAGAATATCTTCAGTTTCTTCCGGGGTAATTTTTATTCTTTCATTCCTTGTCAGTTCATTAATGACGTATTTCAGTTCATCAAACACTGCTTTTATTGGTAAAACAAGATGATTGAATGGTAATAAACAATCAATAGAAATCACACCTTTTGAATTTTTCAAAATTTCCATGAATTTTCTGATCGAAAAATACGCGGCATTGGTCAGTTCTTGGCTCAAAGTTGTGTCCACAAATTTCTTTTTTCGTTCATTATAAAAAGCTTGCGTTTCATAAGTTTTCTTTTCAATGGACATCAAAAAATGATCAATTTGTTGACAAATCAATTTTCTCAAATCTTGGATTTTGATTGGATTTTTAGATTTTGTCCAAGAATCATCAAAAATTAGATTGTTTTTATTCTCGATCATTTCTCGAATGGTTTTTTTGATGGCATTGGTTGCTTGCAAATTTGTCCATGATTTTTTCAAAAAATTTGGTTGATTATTCGCAGATTTTTCAATTTTCTTGATAGATTCCATTTCACGAATTCCATAATTCTCAGTATAAAGTTCCAACAAACTGTGTTGTTCGGCTGCTGAATAAAACTCATTAATTTCTTGGACCAAACCATGTGGATGACGAAATTTTAACAAGGAATCCAAAAGTAATTTCAATTTTTCATTTGTTTTTGATTTGTCAGCTTTCAAACCTTCATCTTTTGAAATGGATCTCCAAGCTCTCTAAAACAGTTTCCAAAATGATTTCCAACAACACAGAAAAACTCACAGCTAAAGCAACATCAGGATTTGCTGCATCTTTGACAATGGAACAAATGACTGTTTTTCTGTGTTTTTCCAAACTTAGCCATTTGATAAATCGTGGATTGACACGTTTTGATTTATTTTTTTTATTCTCAGTAATTTGTTTTTGCCATGAACTAATTGGAGGATACTTTTTGTTTTTATCATTCAAAACGTGATAAACAAAAGTGGCATTAGCAAATTTTTCTAAATCCGGAGTAATTAAAAAAACCAATAAAAAGTTTACCTTGTTTTTTTTGAAGTTCCATTAGACCAAAAAAATGAAGTCAAAAATATGTTTTCAAAATTTTTTGTTTGCAGTTTTATAATTTTTGTGCTTGAATAAATTTTGACCGGAAATTTAAAAAATTTTTTATGCTTTTGTTATTTTTGCAGATTTAAAATTTCATAGATTGCAAAATTTATTGTTGTCAGTTTGTGGCAGAAAAAGCAGGATAAAAGATTAATTAATGTGGACAACGAGATCGCTTAAAGAAGTGATCTGGACAACGGCTGAGTTGAACGCATTACACACAAAACAGACCAAGTTTTCCTCTGTGACACCTCGAGACCATCAACTCAAAAATGAAAACTGCCCTCAATTGAAAAACAGCCGCTTATCTTTTCCGATTGTTTTTGCCGTTTGAAACGAAAACTTGTTCGTTCATTGCAACTTTTGTCTGAAAATATTTATTTTGCTCTTTGTTTTTTTTTTGTTTGAAGAAATCATGAGGATTTCATGAATTAAAAATTGAAAATGTCCACAAAAAAATTGGTTACTTCTGCAGACGGTCTAAATGACGACGATGCGGATGATTCAAATACCGATTCATCCAGTGAACGTCAAGTCCGAAGGCGAAGGACACCAAAAAGAAGCGCCACAGTTTCTCCAGCTGCGAGACAAAGGTTTTGCCACAATCGCAGCACCCATCGGTTTGTTTGTATCTTTTTCGTTTCAGTTTATTCCCCATTTTTAGACGAAGATCAGATGTTTATTTGGGTTCAGATGTTCAGAATTTTCCATTACCGCTTAGAGGACGCTTTTCTTTGGAAAAAATGGGAATTTTTGATTTGCCATTGAGAAAAACGAACAGCGAACCAAGTGTTGAACAACAGCAACAAGCGGTACAGTTTTTACTGTTTTGAATTTGCATCACGAAATTTTCAGTTGACTTTGGATGCGATGCGATCGTTGATGGAATCTTATCAAGCACTACCACAAACAATGAATGATGCCGCAAATGAACTTGAACTTGAGTCTGCTGGAAGAATTGGAAGGAGAAGGACTCCCAGTTCAGCTGGAATTCAACAAAGTGACAACGGGTTATTTGATATTTTCACAACTGCCCGTCAGAGTTTGGCTTCTGATGATTCTGAGGAAGATATCATGAATACAGATATTGAAGAGCTTCGTGATGCTGTAGAGTCTATTCAATCTTTGCAAAGAGTTTTAAAAATTCCAACTCAACAACATCCGAATGGATCAACGCCAACAAATGATTTACCGAGCAGAAACAATTCAATCAGTTCAAATACCGATTCAACTGGAACACTGAAAGGGATTACCACAAATCTTGGTGGACATCCGAGAGGTGTCATGCAGTTTTTACCATCAGCAAAATATGATCAGTTCCAACCAACGCTTGACAGTTACACTTGGAATAAACAACAGTCAAATTATTCCCAAATTGTTAGAAGAAAAACTTCTGCACCTGACAATTATTTGAAATTTGGTCGTCAATCATCAGCGGAACGTTCAAGTCCCCATCCTCGTCCAGCAATGCGTTTAATACGATCCAGTGATACGGAACCGGATTTATTCTCCAGTGTGACAGAAATAAACAACAAAGGTGTTGATTCAATTGCTGGTGTTAGCCGATTTTCCAGATTATTGAATTCATTGAAAGGAACACGTCAAAATGCCGATCAATGGCAATATCCGTAAGTGACAAAAATAAATCGATTTTTATGTATTGATTTGTACTTTTAGTGGTACATTGTTGATGCCACCTGACGCAAGTGTATCCCAAAGACAGTTGCAACAAAGTTTGATGCAAGCTGATCAGCTGTTATGGAAACAAAGATCAAGAGCATCATTAAGACGGCATCAAGATATCAGAAATATGGCAGTTAGAGAATTATTTGATACAGAAAGAACTTTTGTTGAAAGTTTGGATTATTTGATGCAAGTAAGACAGTTAAAAATTTTTCAAAATGAACTTTAACCTTGTTTTAGAAATATATGAGACCATTAAAACAACCATTGGAATGCACTTTGATTGAAACAGATTTGGTTGACAAAATATTTTATAAAATTCCTGAAATATTAGCTCATCATCAAGTTTTATATGCTGCATTAACAACAAGGATGGAAAGTTTAAAAAATGATGCCATCATTGGTGATGTTTTATTGGCACATTTTACCAAACAAAGCATGATTGAAACATTCATGGCATTTGTTGACAATTACAAACATGCTAAACAAGCAATTTGGGAAGCACGACAAAGGCCAGCATTTGAAAAATATTACATGAGATGTAGTCGTGAACATCGAACAAAATTAGACCTCGACAGTTTATTGATTTTACCAATTCAAAGGATTCCAAGATATGAACTGATTTTAAAACAAATCTTGAAGCACACTTCAGTTGATCACTGTGATTATGACAAATTACTCTTGGTACAAAAACATGTCCATCATTTGGCTGTTGTCATTAATTGCCAAAGAGAAGAAACTGAAAAGATGGAACAACGATTACGAGAAATTGAAGCAATAGTTGATGGATTAGATGATGTAAGTTTTAAACCATACAAAAAATAGTCCAAATCTTTCAGTTGGTGTCGCAAGAAAGAATATTCATCAGATATGACGTTGTGTCGATTAAGGACTCCATGAATACGAAAAAGATGCGATGCATTTTCATGATGTCAGACCAACTGATTGTTACCAGTATTCGTAAACGTATCAGAGGATTCAGAAGTCAGCAATCATTGGATTTTCTTGATTCCAACAGATTCAAGTTACTGATTAAAATTTCATTGGATGACGCTGATTTGACCAGAGATACCATTCCATTGCTTCATAACGTTGAAGAACAACTAAGAAGTGTGCAAGAAGACGTGAACATCATCAGCAAAATCATTGATCTGGCCAAACTTCTCAGAGTTGAACATCCTGCTTTGACGGAAATGATGGAAACCATGTACAGCAGTCGTAATTTCCAGTTAAAATTATTACAAGAGCAAATGACATCAAATCCGGATTTGACCACCATTAATTTGAAAGTCTCCACATTTAATGGAATCGAGAATTTGACGATACAGTTCACAAATGCCGAAAAACGTGCAATTTGGGAAAATGCGTTTTTGGAAGCCAAAAGTAGTTTGAGTCAGTTTTTCATTTAAAGACCAGCATTATTTGATTAATTTTAGAAAATACCATGCAAGTTGAACAAAATCCGCCACAGTTGAAGTCAATTTTAGTGCATCGTTCAAGACAAGGTTTAACTTTTTGTAAAGCAACACCAACACTTGCAAAATCAACGGAAGGTGCACCAAATGTTTGGATTTGTTCATCAGATAAATTCAGTGGACAAGTTGCCATTGTAAATGTCAACAATGAACCATCAGTTGAAAATTCATCTTATATTGGAAATTCTGCAATCACAGCAATTTGTCCAGTTCCATCATCACGAAAAGCGGCAACATGTTTCAGAACAAAAAAGAATTCCGATACAAACGACATTGAAATGGAATTGGACAGTTCATCATCTGATAATGATACTTCTGATTCAGATTCTTCATCATCAGTTCAATCAACTATTTGGGTTGGAAATGAAGATGGTGAAATTTATATTTTTAATTATCTTGACAATGTTCGATTGAAAACCAGAGAAAAAATTGTCAGATTATCCACACCGATCACTGACATTGTTTATCTTGAAGAACAAATATTTGTTTCAACATCAAGTAAAAATCAAAGTCAACTTTATTATTTCAAAAGAACAAAAGAAAACAATTGGGATCTTGATAAACCAAAACAAATAAGTTTAACTTTACCAAAAGGTGGAAAATTAAATTGCATGGTTGCTGTCACAAATCGATTATGTTTTGGGTCCAGAAATTCTGTGTTCATGCTTAATCCCATCGATTTATCCATCGAGGTTTTGATTTTTCACGGACTTTGATTAAATATTTTTTTAGAAATCAATAACTTTGGAAACATCAGAAGAAGTTGGATTTTTGTCATCTTTGGGATCAATCATTTATGTTGCATTCAAACAATCGACTACAGTTGTTTTGCTAAATGCTTTTAATTTGGAATGCATTTCAGAATTCAACGTCAATCCCATTTTGACAAAAACCTTATCAAGTCAGTTTTTGTCACAAAAAATATTGCAAAAGTATGAAATTTCAGCCAAAGAAGACGTTATTCGAAACCATAAATTAGGAAATCTTAGAATAACAGCATTGTTGTGTGTTAAAAGTCAATTATGGATTGGAAGTTCTGCTGGAATAATCCTTTGTACCCCAGCATGCCGCCAAAAATCTGCTTGGATACCAAATTTTCATGGTAAAATCATACTTTTTAGTGGATCAAAGATCACGATTTAATTTTTAGTGTGCTCAGTCAGTCATATTGGTCCATGTCGATTTTTGACGTCAGTCAATGTGAATTCAATCAGTTCCACGAATAATTTCAATAATCGAAGAATTTCATTAAATGCAAATTTGTTGCAACAATATGAACAGGTATTAATTATTTCAACAAAAAACTACGACAGTTAATTGTTTTTTTTTAGGTTTACATAATTAGTGGCGGAAACGGAATCGATAATTTAACTCTGGGGAAAACTAATGAAGAAACTGGTGGAGACGATGCTTGCAATCATTTAATTTTTTGGCAACTATAAAAATTGTGACAAATCAAAGAATAAAAAAAATGATCTCGGAAAATTTGAAAAACAAAAAAATAACTGCATTTTGCAAGAATACGCGACAAGGTTAAGAAAAAAAAAGATTATTATGCAAGACACTCTAACATTAAATAGACAAATTAAACTAACAGTTGCTCTGATTCTGAAATATGTAAAAAAGTACGTTTTTTACCATGGAAAAGATTGAAAAACGAGGTGTGCGGATGGTTGTCGCCGTCATCAAAATGTTGGGGAGGCGAACGACCTATAGTTACTCAGCGGACCCTTTTTTCTTTTCTCTAATGTCTCCACACAAAAATGTGTTTGTCTTTTTTTCTCCTCTTTTCTTTAGGTTTGACAAAGTTTGATCAACGTTATTGAATGTAAAAACTGTTTTTCAGGATTATTTTGTCCTCATTTTTATTGTATATTGTCAAAGAACTGCATTCATAAATCAAACATCAAAAATTTTTTATTCAATAACTTTTTTGACCAACTTTTCATGTCTTTTTCTCATTATTTTATGTGGTTGTTTGCTCTTTCGAGAATTTCAATAGTCTGAAGTTTTATTACTCTTCATGAACAAAACAAATTAAAATTTTTTTTGTCGTGCACATCTTGGCACTGTTTAAAGTCACGTGATAATGTTGCATTTTGAAACGTTCCCGCGTGTTTTTTTCTAGTTTTTTGTTCCATGAAAAAATATAAATCAATTTATACTCCAGATTTACAATGTTATATAGCTAGACTAAATTAATGAATTATGTCGTTGAATCAATTAAACCAAACATTGTCTATTGATTCTGCGCCACATATCGATGTGTCAAATACTGCTTTATTAGTTAAAGATGTGAGTTGGTTTTTTAAAATTATATTTGCAATAAATAATTTATTTTAGAATTCATTTCTTAGTCCAGCTTCTGCAGATGGATCATTACTTAGCTCTTCACCTTCAAGTGGACCAGAAATTAGTAAAATTATTTTTGGTAATTATTTCAAGTTAAAAATGCTAATTTATCCATAATTCTTTTCAGAAAACCAGGAATCTGTTTATTCATTGTTTATGAAAGCTCACAAATGTTATGATTTAATCCCAACAAGTTCAAAACTTGTAGTATTTGATACTGAATTACCTGTAAGAATATTAAAACATTCTAGACAAAAATTCATAAAAAATTTATAGGTTAGAAAAGCTTTTTATGCTCTTGTTTATAATGGTGTTCGTGCTGCGCCATTATGGGACAGCGAAAAGCAAGAATTTATTGGAATGTTAACAATAACAGATTTTATTCAAATTTTACATAAATATTATTCAAAAGATGCAGTATCAGAGAGTTTAAAAGAATTGGAATTACACAAAATTTCAACTTGGAGAGCGGTATTTGAAGAAGATGGTCGTACAAAACCATTTGTTACTATTGATCCATCAGAAAGTTTATATCGCGCTGTTGAACTTTTATGTGAAGAAAAAATTCATCGACTACCTGTTTTGGAACAAACTACGGGAAATATTGGATATATTTTGACACACAAACGGTTAATCAAATTTTTGTTTCTTTACGTAAGTTTTGATTGTAATATATTTTATAAATTTGTTAATTTAGATTAGCGATTTACCAAAACCATGGTTTATGGATCGAACACCTAAAGAACTTGGAATTGGAACGTGGGGAGATGTTTCAACAATTTCTATGGACACGCCATTGATTGAAGCACTCAAAATATTTTTGGAGAAACGGGTATCAGCTTTGCCATTATTAGATCGTGAAGGGCGTGTTGTGGATATTTATGCTAAATTTGATGCGATCAATTTAGCTGCTGACAAAACGTACAATAATTTGGATGTTTCTGTTATTGACGCTTTACGCCATCGTGATGATGTGAGTTTTTAATCTTCAAATATTGAAATTCATCAATTTTTTTTCTAGTGGTTTGAAGGCGTAAGGAAATGTTCAGAACACGACTCATTAATGACTGTTATTGATGTGATAGTGAAAGCTGAAGTTCATAGGTTGATTGTAACAGATGAATCTCAATTTGTTGTTGGAATTATTTCATTATCTGACATTCTGAAGCATATTGTATTAGAATTACCAAAATTATCGACAAAAACAACTTTTACATTACAATCTTCACAATCTGCCGAAGGTGTTGATGAATTAAATGCCTCTTCTTAGCGCCAGAATATATTGTCATCTTGTGATATTTTTGCTAAAATTTTCTAATCCTCAGATCTATTTTTTCCATAAAAGCCAACAGAATTTCAATGAAATTTGTTTTGACATATTTTTGCGTTCAAAATGGCATAAAATGTCAGTTAACAATTGAAGCGCTAAAAAATTGAGTGATGAAATGTTTTGAAAATTCAACCAGAAGAATTTTTACGAGTGTTCCAAATAAATCAAAAATTATCTTACAAAAAAAAGTTGTCTAAGCAATCCGTTTTGTGATTAATAGAAAAATTTTTTTGGGTCATTCCGATCTTGAAAAAATCAAGCTCCGTTCAGTTTTATTTCTGAATTCCGGATGCTTTTCGCAGATAACCGACTTGCAGATCTTGTTGCGTTTGGATTTCTTGTTTGAAAAAAAAAAAATTTAAAACAAAAACAATTTTGTGACTTTCACCGTCATTTTTTCGTCAATGTCGAAATTTTTGACTCTTTTTCTGATTTTTTTTGAGATCGGCGTTGTTTTCTGTGCCATTGATCAAGTTTACGACAATGGACTTGCTAAAAGTAAGTTTTTCAAAACATTATCCTTGTTGACGTTTATTTTCTTCAGTTTGTAAACCGATCGATAAACCGTTGGATGTGCTGTTCATCATTGACGGATCAGGTAGTGTTGAAGGTCCAACATTTGAAATGCAATTGGAATTACTGAATCGTGTGATCGACACTGTCAATGTTGGGGAAAATGAAACACAAATTGGAGTTTTACAATACGCTTCGTACACATTCTCCGAATTTAACTTTAAAACTTACCGAGTAATGACAGTTTTCTTTCCTAATCCCTCAAAATTTATTTCCAGACTAAAGAAGGTCTTCGAAGTGGAGTAAAGAAAATCCGCCACAAGTCTGGAACCACAAAAGCAGGAAAAGCATTGGACAAAGCTTATCATCTGTTCAATGACTTGAACAGTGGATCGAGAAAAACCAATCCCAATGTTGGCCAAGTTGCAATCATCGTTTCTGATGGACATTCACATGATGATCCGTACTCCAAAGCGGAAAAATTACGTGATGCCGGCGTCAAAATCATTGGACTGGGCATCGGACCACACATCAACATGAACGAACTTGTCCAAATCACGGATGACCCAAATTTGGCTTTTGCCGACTTGACAAGCGCTGCTTCACTGTTGAAATTCACTAACACGTTCAAAAAACTTGCAATTGGGGAAGAATGCAAATTTGCAAGAGGTGAAGATGGAGCCAAGATTACATGTTCCAGCGACTCAATCAAAGTTGAAGTTTCAACAACCGCTCCATTTGCCGGCCATTTGTACATTGATGGACAGTTTTATGATCCCAAATGCAAAGTTGAATCAAATACAACGGAAATAGTGTTGAACGTCGGATTGACAGACTGCGGAATTCAACGACAATTTTCGGTAAATTGCATCTTGAAAATGATTTCAGAAAATTTTCAGATCAATCCACGTGGATTTTTGTTTGAAACAAAAGTAAAGCTGCAATTCCATCCATTTTACGTGACACCACTGGACAAAACTTTCAACGTTCGTTGTTTCTACCAAGACAAGTTACAAGAGGAAGAAACGGCAGAAATTGATTGGGAACTGTTGAAAGAACATGCCCAACTTAGCAATCAGTGAGTTTTTCGACTTTTGCAATTTGCAAAATTGACAATATTTTTAGAGAAAAAAAGATGCCTTGCAGTTATAAAGTCCAAGCGTTGAATGCCAACAATAATTGTGGAACAAAGGATAAAATGTCCATTGGGGAAAAAATTGTCCACAAATGGGAATGCAACTCGCGAAATTTTGACACGTATCAATCAATGCTTGTTCATAGCTGTTTTTTGATCGATGTCAAAAATGATGTGGAAAAAATAATCATTGATGAAAATGGATGTTCGTTAGATGAAAATATCATCAAAACACCTGAATATTTGAGTCCTTTGATGGTAACCAGTAAAGGTATTGTCGTCAGTCATCCTGATAGTCCATTGGTTCGAATTCATTGTTCACTTCGCTTCTGTGATCGATTGATGGGAGAATGTGATGAAATCCTTGTAAGTTATTTGATTGGAAAATAAGAAAACACCTATTTTTAAGCCACCAAAATGCAACAAAACAGAGATTCAAAAACGACAATCAGGATTTCCCGTTAGCATCAAAGCACTTGGTGAAACACAACCACAACTTGTTACTTTTGATCATTCAAAAATTAACAAGACAAGCAAGTTTTGAATTTAAATATTGTTATCATACTTTTAGAAGGTTTTGATGCCGTCAGAAGAAGATTGAATCTTGACCAACGTGTAAGTTATTCTGTTGGAACTAAAACACAAGTTCAACCGCGGTAAATTTTTATTTTTATTTTTGAATTTTGTACGCCTTATTTAGTGTCCCTTTTGCCAGACATGCTGACATCAAATTGAACACCCAGCCAGTCAGGATTGTTGAAAATTCTACAAATTCAGTTAAAACTGATAAAATCACAGATAAGCCTAACATTGCTTCTTCTAAAGTTTTAACTTCAACTACCCCAAGTCCTGTAGAGTTTGAAGAATACAGCGTTGAGGTTGATGATATAGAAGTAAAGAAAACTAACGATTTATTCAAAGGCGCTGATGATCCGTTCCAGGAACCCAAAAAGCTCTCAAAAGATGAGCAAACAGCACTCGAGGTAACTATGGATGACAAGAATGGCTTCCATGACCCACTGTTTCAGCGAGAATTGTTGAACATTTCACCTCAACTTGATGAAAATCTTTTTTCAACCATGAGTACTTCAGAAATTTTACTTGAATCTCCTACAATTTCCATTTTTACGCGATCAACTGATTCATGCCTCCAAGAAAATTAGTTCAAAAGTTTTATTTGTAATAAATACTTCAATTTTGATTACATCGCAAAAATAAATTCACATTTTTATTTTATTTTGTCGAAAGACGGAAAATGAAAATTCTAAACTGATACCTTTTTTAAAAAATTAGAAAATTTCATAGCATTGGAAGACGAGACCAAAACAAATAAAAATTTTGGTAATGAATGACACGTTTCAACATTAAAAAATTCAGAATGGCAAAGCACACGCCGTTAAAGATTAAAAAAGCAATTATTAATGATCCAAATTAAACAGGATCAGAGTAAATGAGTTGGTAGCACCTGAGTTAATGATAATTTTAAATGAAAATCTCATACGCAACATTTCTTTTTAGCACCAGTAGAACGTTTTTTCGTTAATTTTATGCCTTCACTACGATTTGGAGCACCAGAAGCTTTCAATTTTGCATCAAGAACCATTTTTGTGACACAATCAAACATCTATAAAGATTATCATTGATTCGGTGCAAATAAAGACATAAATACCTGTTGTACGTTGATATTATCCTTGGCAGATGTTTCAAAATATTGAATTTTGATTGCATTTGCCAAATTGCGAGCATCTTCCTCGGCAACAGCACGATGAGCAATATCCTCGCATTTATTGCCTACCAATATTTTTGGAACTGCATCACAGTTGTTTTCAATCTCTTGTAACCATCTTCGGATATTGCTGAATGTTTCACCGTTGGTCAAATCAAAAACAACAATAACACCATGCGTTCCGCGATAATAACTATAAAAAATCTTGTGAAAAATCATATAAACAAAACTTACGTTGATGTAATCGTGCGAAAACGTTCTTGACCGGCAGTATCCCAAATTTGCAACTTAATCTTTACATCATCAATAGTGACTGTCCGGATTTTGAAATCAACACCAATAGTTGTTACATAATTTTCAGTAAAAGTATTATCGGAAAATCTAACTAAAAGTGAACTTTTCCCAACACCTAAAACAAATCAGATTAAACTCAAATCAACAAATATCAATTTTAATCAACTTACCGCTATCGCCAATAATCAACAATTTGAATAAATAATCATAATCTTTTTGACCTGATCCACCACCAATTAATCCAGTTCCGCCTCTTGAAGGATTCATTCCACTTGATCCAGACTCTGAATACGTGGCCATGTTATTTTGTTAATGTTATTGATACCTAAAATGAAAATATAAACGAAAAATCAAAAAAAGCTGAATGACTAGGCATTATTCATTAAAAAAAACGTCCGATCAAGTATTATTCATGAAAGTTACGGCAAACATTCTGTTCCCACAAAACCAAAAAAGAATGCTTTGTCATGGCAAAGAGTTCCCTTTACGCGCAAAAAATCGGCAGGAAATAGCTGCGCCACCCATTTTTTCAAAAAAAAAATTCAATGCTTCGTTTTTTTTCCAAGCGTTCGGAGGAAAAGATAGTGACTCACACATAAACCAATCATTTGGTTCATTGAACGTCAAATCAAAACAAAAAATCCATCAAAAAAAAGGGAAATTTGAGATCACAAAAATAAAAGTTGTCAAAAATTTTGTAAAATTTATTCTAAAAAATATTCTAACTTGTTTTGCCCGTAATTTGGAACGATATTCAGTATTAAAATGACTTAGATTGTTGCTTTGTATGGATCTAGTTGCGGTAAACCCAAATCGACATGATTGACCCAAAAATTTGCACAAGAACTGTGATATGAAAATTGAGAAAGTTCCAAATGTAAAGGATCATCAGCCGTTATTTGTTGAAGGCACAAATTACAAGTAGTCAGTTGTTTTAGTCCAATAAAATTTCCATTATCAATTCTAGTTTGTAAAACCATTTCAACTGCACCATTTTCTTTGATAAATTGTGTCCATAAAATAAGACAATTTCTAGCTTTTTCAATGATTTTTGTTTCTGATGGACGATATTTGTGAATTGACAATGCTACACGATTCAACATTTTTGTCATTGCTCGAATGGCAAGAACAAATTTGCATCCTTTTTCAACTTTTAAGATTTCCACTGTTAAATTTGGTTCTTTTTGCAGTAATTCTATGGCATTTAAAATAACTTTCGATGATTCATCCACAATTTTTTGCCATGAAACTAAATACTCGTCTTCTTGAGGTTCATTACGAAGAACTGCATAAGGATCATCATCTACTATTGGTTTCACTAAAAAAACAATAATTGTGTCCGTCCAAGCTTTATAACTTACTTTTTTCCTGATGAGTAGCATTATTTGACAAATCCAGATTCAATATATCAAATGTAAGATCATTTTTTGGCTCTACAATTGATGATGGTGCAGGAGCTGATAAGCATAAATCCCCTAGTAAATCATCCAATCCGTTTTCAGCTGGTGTATTTTGCTTTTTAGCTCCTGGAACAAATTGTTAATGTTCAGTAATTGTTTTTCCTTAATCTTACCATTGTCAACCAAATCAGTCGGTATAAAATTTGCTTCATTGTTTGTCTTCTTCAGATGCAAAATATTATCGCGAACATCCTTTTTTGTACTTTGAATTGGAGCAGTTTTAGTTTGCATTGGTAAATTCGCTGTGTCAACCATTGCTTTAGTACCATTTTGCTGTTTTTGACTTGTTTTGCCCACACCTCCAGTTGTAAATGTTTGCAGATGAGGAATGGGCAAAGTATTGACATCACAAAGTGCAGAAATTGATTCACCTTTCTGAAATAAAAGAATTTTATATGAACTACAATTTTGACAAACCTGTGCAAGTGCAATGAGTGCTAAACAACTGAAAAACTCTTGTCTTGTCAATTGTCCGGGAACGCTTCTATTAACCATAGTCCAAATATTACTTAGAATATCTTTTGGCAGTTGTGATGCAACCATTAGATTATATACAAGTCCAGTATTTGGCAATTGATTTGATGATATGGCTCCACATTGTGCTAGACAATCTTTATAAAATTTTGGTACTCTGTTTTCTTCCAATAAAATCGGAGGCACAACACCACCACTTGCACCATGAACTAGAAAGAAAAAACAATTTAATTCAAGTTGAAAACAAAAAATATTCTCACCATTTGTTGGAAGAGTTTTGCCATTACTAAAAGGTGAAACTTGAGGTGATGAATTGTTTTTGTTTGACGAACGAGAAAATAAAAATGATCCAGAAAATATTTTTGACATTTCAAATTTTTAACGCGTAGTTATCCTGAATTGATATGTTGAAGTAAATCTTCAATCAATGTACATAGTTTCCAATGAAGCGAGTAAAATTCATCAACAAAACACCTTAGCAACGGAAATTAGAACCTTTACGGGGGATCAATTTGACGACAAAGACACTGTTTGTGGTCCCAGTTGAAACGCGCGAGTGCGTCCGTCAAACAACGTTAAAAAATATGGAAAAAAGCTGCTTGTCGTTCATGCAAATAAATACCAATGGATGGATTCTTTTCCCTCCAAAAAAAATTATTCGATGACTTGATGGAAGAGTTATGCATCAACAATTCTCTTTGGGAATTACAACATTTTTTTCTTCAATTTTTGTAACATTTTTTCAAGCAAAATTAATGTTTTTAAAATTTTCACGTTCAAACACAAGTTTTGAAAATTTTGATGAGTTTTTGTTGGACAACTTTGCAATTTTCAAAAAACAAACTTTTTGGTTATTTTTTTCGTTGTATTTTCGACTGGCCATTGAAACCTCTTTTTATTTATGGAAAACATGTTATCAATTGAAAAAAGAAACTGCCATGAATCTTTGCTCGCAGACGCAAGACAAGGTTTGCAAAAGTTGTAATCAGGCCCAGGTTGAAAAAACTGTTAGCTCTTTGAAACCAAAAAATGACCTTGTTTTCAGCAGAAAAACGGGTTTTTTAACTGATATTTGTGTTTTTTTCAAAAAAGAAGGGCTAACTTGCCACTTTGAAGTGCAGGACATTTCTCACTGCAAAAATCACGTCAAAAAACGTCTTGGCGATAAGTGGTGCTGTGGAACCCTATTTTACAAGTCCGAATGACCAATCATGATTGTCCAGAATCAAAAAGGCCATTTACTTATCACGTTTGTCTGGTCTAAGGATTTTTTTAACTGCTCGTTTCACCCTGCCGAGAGTCAACTTTTTGCGTATCAAATCGCGACTTGATTCAAAAAAATTTGCTGTTTGGTCAGTTTGTCTATTATTTTTCTTAAAAATCAGTAGTTGATTATCGCCACTTGTTTATTTTTTGGGTTGAAAAAACTTTGGTCATTGTTTTGTTCCAAAGTTGATATATTATTGTCGTCTATATCTCGTAAAATTTGATCATTATGTATCAATCTTTGCCGGAGTTTTGTTGTTTTTCTGTATTTTTCTGACCTTTGATACTTTGTTCAAGTTTGAAAGAGATATTTGCTTTGGTAAAAAATATATGATGGGACCAATCTTTGAAACTTTGTACGTTAGTGTGCATGTTGAGCGGAACATTTTGTTTTTCTATCCATTATTTTGTTGAGTATAACCCCCGCCCATTGCTATCTTTTGGTTTCGTTGTTTTTATGATCGAGAATGAGCTGTTGCGTTTCGGTTCCTTGATAAATAACCGTTGGCGTTCATTCTTTCTCTTAGTTTTTGCGTGTTTGTCGGTGCAGCTGTTTATTTTTGAGGACAATGTTTAGGAATAAACATCTTTTTCAGAGGAAAGATGGGTGACGCTGATGCTCGTAAACAGATTTCCATTCGTGGAATTGCTCAAGTCGAAAATGTAGCCAACATCAAGAAGACTTTCAATCGTCATCTTCATTTTTCTCAAATTAAAGTAAGTTTTTGCGTTATTGTTTGACCGTTTGCAACAGGATTTTTTTAGGATCGTAACGTTGCCACTCCCCGTGATTATTACTTTGCTCTTGCCGACACTGTTCGCGATCATTTGGTATCTCGTTGGATCCGAACACAACAATTTTATTATGAACATGATCCAAAACGTGTTTATTATTTATCTTTGGAATTTTACATTGGAAGAACACTGACAAACACCATGTTGAATGTTGGAATTCAAGCAACAGTTGATGAAGCATTGTATCAACTTGGTTTGAACGTTGAAGAATTGGAAGAAATTGAAGAAGATGCTGGATTAGGAAATGGTGGATTGGGAAGATTGGCTGCATGCTTTTTGGATTCAATGGCCACATTGGGTATTCCAGCATGTGGTTATGGTTTGAGATACGAATATGGTATTTTCAAACAAGTAATTCGTGATGGATGGCAAATTGAAGAACCAGATGATTGGCTTAGATTTGGCAATCCATGGGAAAAAGCACGTCCAGAATATATGTTGCCAGTTAATTTTGGTGGTAAAGTTGTTCATGAAAATGGAAAAGCTAAATGGGTTGATACTCACGTTGTTTTTGCCATGCCATATGATACACCAGTGCCAGGATTTCGTAACAATGTTGTCAATACACTCCGTTTATGGTCAGCAAAAGCTGAAAATCATTTTCATTTGAAATTTTTCAATGATGGAGATTATGTTCAAGCTGTTATGGATCGAAATTTGACAGAAAATATTACACGTGTTTTATATCCAAATGATAACATTTTTGTTGGAAAAGAATTGAGATTGAAACAAGAATATTTCCTTGTTGCTGCAACACTCCAAGATATTATTCGTCGTTTCAAATCTTCAAAATATGGTGTACGAGAAGCTGTTAGAATTGATTTCAACACTTTCCCTGACAAAGTTGCAATTCAGTTGAATGACACTCATCCATCAATTGGTATTCCCGAATTGATTCGTTTATTGGTTGATGTTGAAGAATTATCATTTGAACAAGCTATGGATATTGCAGTCAAAACATTTGGTTACACAAATCATACTTTGTTACCAGAAGCTTTGGAACGTTGGCCAGTTTCTATGTTGGCTCATCTTTTACCACGTCATTTGGAAATTATTTATCAAATCAATGCAAACTTTTTGAAAGAAGTTGAAAAAAAATATCCTGGTGATTTTGATCGTTTGAGAAGAATGTCAGTTGTCGAAGAAGCTGATGATCATGGTGAAAAACGTATTAACATGGCGCATTTGTGTATTATTGGTTCACATGTTGTTAATGGTGTTGCTGCATTACATTCAAAATTGTTGGTTGAACAAACATTTAAAGATTTTGCCGAATTTTATCCTGGTCGTTTCCAAAATAAAACAAATGGTATTACACCACGAAGATGGTTATTACTTTGCAATCCATCATTGGCTGATTTGATTAGTGAAAAAATTGGTGAAGAATGGATTTTGGATTTGTCAAAACTTAAACAATTGAAACAATTTGAAAATGATTTTGGATTTTTGGATGCTCTTGGAAGAATCAAGAATGACAACAAAGTTAAAGTGGCACAATACATCAAGGATGAATATGACATTGATGTGGATCCTGAATCAATGTTTGATATTCATGTTAAAAGAATTCATGAATACAAACGACAATTGTTGAATGTTCTTCATGTTATCACACTTTACAATCGTATCAAAGCTGATCCAACACTCAAAGTTGTTAGTAGAACCGTTATATTTGGTGGAAAAGCTGCACCAGGTTATTACATGGCCAAGCAAATCATCAAACTCATCACTTCTGTTGCACAAACTGTCAACAATGATCCAATTGTTGGATCCAAATTGAAAGTTGTCTTTTTGGAAAATTATCGGGTGTCAATGGCAGAGAAAATTACTCCTGCAGCAGATTTGTCTGAACAAATTTCCACAGCTGGTACAGAAGCATCTGGTACAGGTAATATGAAATTCATGTTGAATGGTGCATTAACAATTGGAACATTGGATGGTGCAAATGTTGAAATGGCAGAAGAAATGGGTGATGATAACATTTTCATTTTTGGTATGACAGTTGATGAAGTTGAAGAATTGCAAAAGAAAGGATATAATTCAATGGATTTCATCAACAAGAACAAAGAATTGGCTGAATGTGTTGATCAAATTGAATCTGGATATTTCACACCTGAAGCACCTGATGCTCTTCATGATTTGGCAAATGGAATGAAATTTCATGATCGATTTTTGGTTTGCGCTGATTATGAAGCATTTATCAAGAAACAAAATGAAGTTTCAAGAGTTTACCAAGATCGTCAAAAATGGATTAAAATGGCACTTCACAACATTGCATCATCTGGAAAATTCTCCACTGATCGTACCATCAGCGAATATGCTCGTGATATCTGGGGAATTGAACCAAATGCTATTACACTTCCAGCTCCTCATGAAGAATACTCTGAGACCAATTAGAACTAACTAAATTTAATCTATTTTATTGGTTGTTATTTTGGTATTATTTATGTAACATTTAGGAAACTTGCCATAAGGAAACAAAATAAATCATGTAATATTTTTACGGTTTTGAATTGAAAAAATTTAAAAGATTTTCCCAAGAATAATCTGTTGAAAGCATTTGCAAAAGTTCAGCAGTTCGATGTTTGGGGTTTATGCCTTGTAATTTCCAAGTGTCAACGTACAAATCTGTGATAACACCTAAGGTGCGATCGAAAGTTGTTTTTTTGGCGGCCAACTCATTCAACAATTCATCATGACGCCTCAAAATGACCACCAAATCAGGTGAAAGAAATGAAGTGTCTTCAAATGAAGCTTCAATTTCCTTAACCACCCATTATTTCAAAGATTTTGTACAAAATCAAACTTACTCGTAGTCCTTTGGCCAGTTCAGTTTGTTTGACCAATTCTGCAAAATATTCCATTTTTGGATGGATTAGTTTCAAAGTGTGTTCTATACTTTCTTTGTGAATGTCTGAAACGTTGAAAGGTTAAAAGTCAAGCGTGAAATTCTCACCAAGTGACATATGAACCCGTAATTTCCTGGATGTTGTCATTCGACTGATGACATCGCGGATGATAATTATTGTTGAAACACTATCGCTTTTATATATAGCATTATTGTCACTATAATCATTCTTGATTATTGATTGATTTCATATATGAAAAATCACCTATATACAGCATGAAGAACAGTTCCACCATTTTCAGTTGATTTTAACATGAAACTTGCTTGATCAATTGCAGGGCAACGCTCTGGTATTTGTGATACACATGAAGTTAACCATTGATGTGCTTCTCCAATTGTGAATTCTCCATTAACTGTTAAAATATTCATAGGACATGCGGGATCAAATTCATGAACCCTTTCATGCAATGCCAAAGGTTTGATTGGATAACTTCTCATCTTAAAAAACCCTTTTATCATTTAAAAAAACAAAAGATTTGAAACTATTCTATTTTTGTATATAATCTAAGGTTATTCGGTTCATTTAAATCTGAGAATTTTCATTTGTCGTCATCAAAAATTTATCAAAATTAAATGCCATGGAACTTCATTTTCTTTTGGCTCTTTTCACGTGCGAAATTGGAATATATCTTTGAAAAATTTTTTGACGACGTCTCAAGTTATCAGATTTCAAATTATTTCACAATAAATTAAATTTACAAAAATTAGTGAAATTTAACAAAATTTTACAAAGGAATTAACGCTTTTTTTGCAAATTAATAACTTTAAAAAAATGTGAATTGAAAATTTGAACTTGAACTTTAGAAAAATTAGTTGAAACACTGTTAATTTTTTATAGCGTCATTTTTACTAGAAGGAGTATCAGTTGCAACAAAGCATCTATCGTTTTTCTTTCCTTTGAAAACAGAAGGAACCAAAGTCATTGTTTTTTTGTGACGTTTCCGGGGTTGGACCTTTCCTTAAAGAATTTGGATAAAAGCGATTCAACGTTCAACTTTTTTATTTATTTGATTTTAAAATTCCTGAATTTGGAATTTCAACGTTTAAAACACAAACTTCAAATGGCTCAACAATCACATTTTTGGTTTTTACTTTTGATTTGTTTGTTGATTGCTACTTTTACAGTAATTAATGCTCAACCATTTACACTTTTTGGTAATTTCCCATTAAAAGACAAACCATTCATTTACGTAAGTTATTTTCCTAATTAATTAAAATGGTTTTTGGTTTTTTTAGCAAAATATTCATTCAATCAAAAGAGGTGGTGATTTTTGTGGATGTAATATGGGATGCTTTTATCGTTCTGCTGGGCAATGTGCATCATGTTGTTCATTAGGACTTTAATTATCATCCATATTCAATGAACAACATACAACTCACAGTCAGGTATTCAAGTTTTACAACTGACATTAAATCACGGCATGATTTTTTTTTCAATGTTTTACCATGATTCATTTTGCAACCAAAAAACGTGAAGAATAAAAAAATTTCTTGTTTTTAAAATATTTTATCCAACCATCAAAGAAAAGAATGAGGGGTCAGAAATGAGTAAATATTTAATTTAAGGATTTAGTATACACCACAAAATCTGGCAATACAGAATGGTTGCGCAAATTCTGTTCTCATTGGATCCTTGAAACTAAATTGAGACATTAGGCATGTTTCCCAATCCCATTCGGAGACAATGACATTTATGCCATCAGCACAATTCAATTTTACTCCAGGTAACTAAAAACAGCTGATAGATTGCGTAAAAAAATGAATGAGAATGATACCTTTTTTGAAGTATGGTAATATTGGCCCCCATGAGAAAACACTGCTGCTAAAACATTGGGAATATACGCTTCATTTAAACCAATAAACAACAAGCACAAAGTAAAAGCAAAAATTGTGCCAAATCCCATGATTGTTAAATTCACGTGGGTCAAGGTTTCAGATTGCGCTTATATAGTGGTAACCAGAACTGGGACGATACCTATTAAATAATTTAACATATCTGGCTTAACTAATAATGTGAAAATGCCATTTACCATGAGAACTAAACTTAACGTGAAAATTTCTCTATAAAAATCGTGTATTAAAAAGACATTTTTGACTTTTTTCAAACATTTTGTAGATTAAAAATCTGGTTATTAATTTGGTTTTACAAATTTTCACGTTTTACCTGTAACAATGAACAACGTTAATTATTCATTAGTTTTTTATGCAATTTCTTTCAGCAAGTTTCTTTATTTGCTAATTCTTAGTTATTCAATTCAAAAAATGATTTTTTTCCAACTCCCACATGATACTATTTTTGTTGGTTTCAAGTTCTAATTTTAAAGTTAACATTTCTTAAAATAGCAACGAAAAAAAAACAAACGAACCTGGCACATTTTGGGTCGCATATCCGGGACAATGTATGCTCTTAGGATGCCTCCTCGTCCTTCAATGCTTCGGATTCTCATCTCAATTCTCGTAGTGTCTGCTTGACATCGATAAGTTGCAAGTAACTTATTCCCCGACTGAAAACTTAAGATGTGTACAAATATTTAATGTAAATGGATATTAAACGGATGTTACAAAACAACTTACTCCATCCTGTGGTGGCTTCGTAAATGAGACAACGGCTGTGCTTCTTGCAATGTCCATAAGTTCGACGTCTGCGTCACTCTGAATGTTTATTTCTTTGTTTTTGCAAATATGTTAATCAATGTTCACTAACCTGTAAAACGATATATTCTATTGGAATGACAAGCTCAATAGCAAGCAAATAACAACTTGTTTCACGATCCAAAACAAATCTATCATTGATAGAAAAAGGTGGAATCATTGTCAAAGAGTTTGGATTCCCATGTGTAGATTCTTCATATCTTTCACGTTCTTCACGAACTTTTAATTCTAATTCTTCCAATTCAGTTCTAAAATGAAACAAATCTCAAAAAGCATTCATGTAAAAACATACTTGAGTTGTTGTACTTTAACTTCAATTTGAGCAGCACTGTTTGATTCCATTTGCTCTGGGATTGGTTCTGTTGATAAAGCAAAAACCCATCCAGTATAAGTGCAAACAACAATTTCATCACTTCGATCAGAATTGACTCGTCCACAATCTAAACCAGTCACTGATTCTTCACATTGCTAAAATCAACAAATTTTATATATAAACACCACTAAAAAACTTACATAAAGTTGTCTAAATTGAACTTCATCATTATCATCAACGCTATAAATTTCAACGTTTCCATCATCTTTCCCAATAATAACATCAGAAACACCAGCATCAGTAATCTTATGGCAGTAAATAGCAGTAATTCCACCAGAACTTTGTGTTGCTATATCCCAACAAATAATTCCAGCGTCATTTTGAAGATCAATTAATCCTAATCTCCCGCTTTTTGTGCCATATAAGACTTTTTGCTTGTTGTATCCGCCATCATTCATAAATAAATGCAAAGTATATGGAATGTCACTGAGGAACACTTCATAAACAACTTTTCCATTGTCCAAAACTTTGATTGTTTTGTCTTCACAAGCAATCACTGGTGTTAATCCTCTTCCAACCCAACCACCTTCTGTTATTGGTAAACATATCACATTATTGATTTTTTCAGAACTTATAAAACACTAAAAAAATAATGATCATTGGAAATACTTCAAAAAACTTACACTTCTTTCAACACAATCGTGAAAGTGATAACAAACAGTTCTTCCACAAAGAAACATGTCAACTCCGTAAATAAACATGGCACTGATGGGATCCGTTAAATTACTTTCAAAAGCTAGAAATTGTTTCCCTTTTTTACTGAAACCTTTGACAACTCCACCAGCGGCAACAAATGTTTTATCCAAAACTGTATTCAAAGCACCACCAAGACAAACTTGTGTTATTTGTGGTCCTGGAAGAGTTTTGAACACAATCTGAAAAAAAATTACAAATCCGCTTCAAATGATTGAAAAATTACGTTTGTGTCTCCAGATTTTCGATCAATACAAAGTAAAATTCCATTTTGACCACCGACAACAATCTAAAACTTGAATGACTTGGCAACGATCAAAAAAATATCAAAAACCTTATCCGTTTCAGCTTTTTTCTTAGACTTCTTTGTTTCAACCGCATCAACACCTCGAATCACCCGTAAACAACCTCGAGAAGTGGTGCCAACTTGAGCATAATCAAGTCGAAAAAACTTCAATCCATTCATTTCTGCCAAAAACGACTAACAAGATTCAAGCTTGTTTCGAATTTTCATCTAGTTTCCAAGACAACAAAAACCGCCGCATTTTTCGGCAAAATTTTTTTCTTGTTTTTCGCGCAAAGTATCTTTAGAAATTTTTTTCTCAAATTGACAGCTTTCCATTTATTTTTTTTTGATTAACCAATTTATAAAATTACGATATATTACTTACTTTACAATTTGATAATATAAAAACCCTGTTTTATGAAGATTCATTATCATCTTCTAAACTGTCGTCATTATCCAAATCATCTGTGGGAACTTTGCTTTTGATTTCAGCCAAAATTTCATTGTTACGGATTGTTGATAATGTCTGGGGTTTCTTAATAACTGGTACAACTTTTTCGTCATCAAAATCAAGTACTGGATCAGAGTTGTCGTTTTCCAAAGAGTTGGATTTGATAGATGGAACCTGAAAAATTAAGATGTTTGGAGAACTACGACAAAAAAGCTCACAATTGGGTTGATTGGACGACTGTCTGCATCTTCAAGAATTTGATTAACTGGACGACGATCTGTTCCATCAAGTTTAGAAAAAACTTCACCAGGTAAACTGTAAACAGTTAAATCTGCTTCAGATTTTGGAACTTCTTCTACAATTCGTTGGTTGATCAGACGAGAATCACTTCGAATTAATAAATCTTCCAATTCATCAGTTGAAGGATCAATTTGACGGATACGACGAACATTGAAACTGAGACCAACAGCAAAGAAAGCAGCAACAAAAATCAGGATATTCATGGTTGATGCCTAATCTGAAAAACAAAATAGTAAGAAAACATTTCAAATAAATCCATAATGGACAAATTTGTCAAAATTGATATAAAAATTATTCAAAAAAAGTCGTGAATAAAAAACGATCAAAAAATTCGAAAGTTTGAAACAAAAAAAAACGAAAGTCGTCATTGACGCGCACCTCAAGTGTTTTTTGGAGTAAATGGCTTTCCGGGTTTTAGTCATTTTTGAACATTTGACACATTTTCGGAGATTTTTGCAGAAATCTTTAATTTTGATATTACCAATCATGATTCATGAATGCTTTTTTTATTTAGCAAGTTTTTTGTTTCCAATTTGTATTATTGCTCGTTCTTTGCCGTTATTTTTGGAAAAATTATTTTTGTCGTTTGCGGTGTATTTTTAGATTGATAACGATTGGTAAACAATAGCAATCAATTTGGAAACGAAGAAAAATCCTTTTGATATTAATTTTTGCTGCAAAATGATAAGAAATCTTTTTTCCCATAAACAATTTGCATTCAAATTCAAATTGAAAGCAAAATTATATATACTTTGTTCCAGAATATTCGAAACAATTTCTTTTTTGAATCCAGGAAGTAGATAACATGTACTTTTAAGACTCTTGATAAAACAAAGGTTAAATTGCTGAAGTTGCAAATTGTTTTCAATGAAAAAATCAACCATAAAACGAACTTTTTTGCCAAATGAAAAAAACAAGCAAACGAAAAATGGAAAAACAAAGCGTCCTAATTTTGCAACGACATGGGTGGTCTTTTTGTCGACTCAAAAATCCATTTTTGTTTTTTTTCAAGATTGGATTTATAAAATCGTGTATTAAATAAACCGTTTTTAACCCAAAATATTTGGATAAAAATAATCTCAATTTTGTTTGCTGTTGATATCTTCTGTTCATCACTTTTTTTCCGTTGATGATACTGGTACAGATGAATTATCAGGTAAGTTTGGAATCCAAGAATCCGTGTCATGTGTTCGTTCATAATCTTTGATCATTCGGAAAAGATTTTCTAAAATTTTAATTATGGGTTTTCCTAGCTTAATTTGTCAAACCTTTCCACTCCTCTGCACTAAAATCAATTTTGTCAATCCCAACTGTGATGCAATGTCCGGGTGGCAAAGTTACATCGCCTTCTAACCTCACCCAATGAACGTAATCCATGCCCAATAATTTTCTTGCCGTATGTCTCTCTTTTGAGTCAATAATCGTCATATTTTGGAACATCAAATGACCCTTATGCTCTAAAAATTTTTCGTTATCACAGAGACCATGTTTTTCGAAATTCAAATCATTCAGCACGATATGACGAATATGGAAATTCAAATAAAGCATTAAAATTTTGATCATTGATGCACTGGGAAAATGAATCATCAAATTTTAAAATCTTACGTTTAAGTTTAGGATGTTTATGTTCCGGAAACTGTTCTTCACCAACGGTTTTTGGTAATTCTTTAAATCTTTTGGTGATCAATTCAACTGCATTTTCCGTTAAAACTTGTAATTCTGGAAACAGATCAATATTTCCCAAGATTTCATAAAGGATCACACCAATGGCATAAATATCAGCTAAAAACGAATCAAATTTTCAAGAAAAAAAAGCAGACAAACATGCAAGATTTGGAGCAATTTTAGGCTTAAAATTATCCAAATTGCCTTTCTTTTGGAATTCTTCAACCGTTTGCTTCTTGATTTCGTTGAAAATTTCCGGTGCCCAATATCTTGCAGCTTCTGGAGCATCCGGAAGTTCGGCAATTTCACTGAAATGTCGGGCATTTCCAAGATGTGCCAACTTGATACGACATTTTTTATTTATCAAGATTGAATTTGGCCTCAAATCCTAAGCTAATTTGTTAGATGATCTTTGATCAAAAATTTGATAGTTACCCGATGTGCAATGCCTGCCTTGTGAAGATAATCAATGCCACATAACATTTGATAAGTTATGAATGACAGTCTTTCAGCCCCAGTTGAACCAGACTGATTTTTCAACCAGTCTCTGTGACTTCTCAAATAGTCCAGTGTATAATCCATGTGTTCATAAACAACGCAAAAATAACAAAAATCTTCTGCAGCTAATTGAGGGGTGAAAATGTTTAAAATAACAATTATCTAAAATTATTCCTTCAAGTCTTTCACAAAAAAAGCACAAAACTGACATTTTTGTGATACAACTTTACGCTCAACTCCAATTCTCGGACAATTTCGGCATATTTTTTGGCTTTTTGGTAAGGAACTTTGTGAAGAATCACTTTCACATCTTTTTCGGCAACTTTATCAACCATTTCGCTAAAAAATCCATTTATTAATATAAATTCGTAAATAATCAACAAATCCTTACATTGAAAATTTTCCATCAAGCATTTTTTCCCATTTCTTTGTGGAATATCTCGGAGGAAAAAGGTATTTTTCATCTTCTTCCTCAGATTGCCTATATTCCCAATGTTCTCGCGATATATTACTGTTCATTAGGAAAAATCAAGCGAAAATTTGAAAAAAAAACCAAATCAATACATCGACTAACGAATCAGCAGAACTGATAACAAAATTTTTGTCCGCTTTTGAAATTTTTAGGCCCACCCTTCTTTTCGAAAAAAACGATCTATTTGCAAATAATCAGGGTTGGTTGATTCGTCGAATCAAGCTTTTAATCAGGGGGCGGGTTCGATGATGATTTGGAGTGGTTCGAATTGAAAATTTGAATCATTTTGAACTGTGATTCTGAGCCAACTTTTTAAAGCATTTCAAATCGTGCCCAACCTTGAAATTGAAATTTTTTTCTTTTCAATTTCGAAATTTGCAATTATTAAGGCTAATTTTTCAAAAGCACAAATCCTAAAACAAAAAAATGGGCGGTTAAAAAAACAATGTTATTTTTTGGGGAAAAAAAAGTTCTTTTGTTTTGGTTTTTTTTTGGCATTTGCAAAAACGAATAATTTTTTTTAGATGGAATGTGGCAATCCAAATATTTATTTTTCCAGTTGTTATGTGGATTCTCAACAATCATTATTGCCATTGATCAACGCAATTACGAAAAGAAAACTATTTTTACAAATAAAGAAATTGAAATTAGATTTTTTGGATGGAGTTTACTTGGAATCTGGCTTTCAACAATAATTTACATGACACGCGATTTTTTCTTTCCATCAATGTTTCATGAAAATAATTTTGAAACATCTTCTCAAATCCTTCAACGTTTGAAAACTTGAAAAATTTTTTTGTCATATTTTTTTAAAGAAAATCCACCATTAAAAAAAACTATTGGAAAATCCTTTTCCTTTTTTTGAATGGCCAAAAATTTAATTAAAATTGACCAGTTTTTGTTTTCACATTTTTCAAAATCAAACTTCCATTTTTTTTGTTTTTTGTAACCGGAAAAAATGATAAAAATTATCATAGATTTTTTTTGGTGGAATTTTTATCTAAAATTAAGAATTATTTTTTAATCTTAACAAAAAAAATGATAATCAGGTCCGGAAAGTCTTGACAATTTTTTTTGTTTTAATCATCCATCATCCTTCAAAAATCTCCATTTGTTTCCGATTAGGACATTAGTCAAAAAATAATCCTCTAGAGTATTTGATGCCATTTTAAACATTCAAAATAATGGCTTGTTTATTCCTAGTTGAACAATAATTCTGATAAACCGGAAAATCGCTAAAGTTACTAATTCTATTGTGTTTAAATATTGATGACTATGAATAAAAAAGCAAATAAAAGCCTAGATGCTGTTGATTGGCTTGCCGCAATAAGCAGCAAGATTGGCTTCACGGAATGCTTCAGACAAAGTTGGATGAGCATGACAAACGCGTGCAATGTCTTCACATGAAGCTCCATATTCAAGTGCAAGTGTTGCTTCTCCAATCATTTCACCAGCATTAGGTCCAATGATATGGCAACCAAGGAGTTTGTCGGTATCTTTTTCACTGAGAACTTTGACAAAACCTTCTTGATCGTTGTTGGTTTTGGCGCGAGAGTTGGCAGAGAAGGGGAATTTACCAACTTTGAAAGCAATGTTCTAAAAATTTGAATAAAAATGAGTCAATTTTCATTCCAATTACCTTTTCTTTGAGTTGTTCTTCATTTTGACCAACCCATGCAACTTCTGGATGAGTATAAACAACGGAAGGAACACAGTTGTAATCAATGTGAACTGGACCACCGGCAATTCCTTCAACACAGATGATACCTTCATCTTCTGCTTTGTGTGCAAGCATGGGACCTTCAATAACATCGCCAATAGCAAAGATGGAAGGAACGGAAGTTTGGAATCGTTCATTGACAGGAACACGGCCACGTTCATCGGTCTTCAATCCAACATTTTCCAATCCAAGGTCCTTGGTGTAAGGACGACGTCCAATGGCGACAAGCAACGTATCGCAGTCAAGCTAAAACTTTTATTACGATAAAAATATTTTCAAAGCTAACCTCTTGTTTTTTTCCATCTTTTGCTCCTTCAACGGAAACGCTGATGTTACTGCCAGAAACTTGAGCTCCAAGAACTTTAGTATTCAACATGAATTTGAATCCTTGTTTGGTAAGAAGACGTTGGAAGTTCTTGGATACTTCAGCATCAATTCCCATACCACCAATATGTCCAAGAAATTCAACAGCGGTAACTTCAGCTCCCAAACGTTGCCAAACACTTCCAAGTTCAAGACCAATGACACCAGCTCCAATAACAACCATTTTCTTTGGGATTTGTTTCAAAGATAATGCACCAGTTGATGAAACAATGTTGTCTTCATTAATTGTGATTCCTGGGAAAGGTGTAACTTCTGAACCTGATGCAATCAAAATGTTACGAGTGTTGATTTTTTCTTGAGATCCATCTTCCTTTTTAACCGTTACTTCATTGGCTCCAGTAATTGTGCCAACACCACGAACTGATCCAACTTTATTTGCTTTGAAAAGCATGGCAATTCCACCAGTAAGTTCTTTAACAGATTTTTCCTTTGCTTTCATGAAATTTCCAAGATTGAATGAGATTTCTCCATCTAAACCACGGCTTTTGAAGTCGCCATGTTTTGCCAAATGATAAAAATGTGAATTGTTCAGCAAAGATTTAGAAGGAATGCAACCAACATTCAAACAAGTTCCTCCAAAAGTTGGATCCTTTTCAATGCACACAGTTTTCATTCCAAGTTGAGCAGCCTTGATTGCTGCAACGTAACCACCTGGGCCACTTCCAATGACAACCAAATCAGCATCTGACAAATTATTCTATATAATAACAACAAAAAACAGTTTTACCTTGTTGGCTGGAGAAAGAGCGGACAGAAACACCAAAGAAATGACGTCCAAGAGGAAAGAGCGATTTCCGACAAATCAAAGTCATGATGCGTGAATGGCTCCTGAAAAATGATTGTAAACAAGAAAAAAAATTACTTCCTGAAGCAATACGGCAAAAAAAAAACAAAATTGGATGCTTCAACCCTTTTTATTCGTCTCAGGATCAACTCCTTCAACTTTTTTTAGCTGCAGCTTGGAAATTAAACATTTTTATTCCACTTTTAGAAAAATTACCATTATAAAGAGAAAAACAAATTATTGGTTTAAAATCCTATTCCTATTGATGATAAAAAAAACAGTTTCCATGGATACCTCTCTTGTTGGTTAAAAAAACAAAACTCTTGCGACCAAAACCACAAAAACAAAGATTCCAACAGCAATTTCACTGGTTGAAAAAGTGTTTTTGGTTGTGAGGAATGAAATTTTGCGATATTCTACTTTGAAAATGAATTTGTTAGAGTTGAACTTTTGATGACGATTAATTCCTTTGACAATTGTTCGGATTCGATTGGTCTTTTTGGTTATGATGGTGGGATCGACTTCATGATGAAAATAAAAATTGATTTCACGAAGCTTTGGATGGCTCATTCCCTACAAACTCGATATTATTTTTTTTGCCAGATATAAAAATGTAACTTACAACTAAGAAATCGTAAACTCTGTCCAAATTTGTGGTGGTTGTCAATAAAACCGATCTCAAGCAAAGGACATGGACAGGATCGGTTCGATCCCACTCGATCAAACATTCAAAGGGATCATTCGGAAGTTCCAAATTGAGTCTATCAACACTAAAAAAAAACAATTATCTCATTTTAAGAACTAAACCAACCAAATGATCTCTGTTTTCTTGAATCGATCAAGCAAATCATATAAACTAAGTTCAGGAATAACTCGTCCGCTGAATCTGACAGTTTTCAAATTGTCATGAAAGATTTTGTTGAATACATCCAAAGAAATAATAACATGTGGAGCAATAAATGAAACACGATTCCATTTGAATGGAGTCTCAAAAACTTCCAAAAATTGCTCATCGATTGGATGATAACCAGGATAAAAGAACAATAACATATCAACCGAAGCATTTCGTAATTCTTGAACATTTGGAACAAAAGTGCGCCGACCAGTAGTCAAGAAATGTAAATGAACAAAAAATGCATTGTAAAGGTTGTTAAGAACAAACTTGTATTGTTCATTTGAAAAAATAAAGTCAGCTTGATCATAATAATGTCCACGAACAGTTCTGATCAATGATCTGAGAGCAAGATTGTCTGATTTATATAAAATACCATAAACAATATCAAAATCAAGATAC
The DNA here is from genome assembly GCA_901765185.1 of Panagrolaimus sp. JU765. Lineage (NCBI taxonomy): Eukaryota > Metazoa > Nematoda > Chromadorea > Rhabditida > Panagrolaimidae > Panagrolaimus > Panagrolaimus sp. JU765. The sequence continues at coordinate 202,530 of CABFKL010007869.1, read as the reverse complement.
TCAATTAAAAGTGTTTGGACCGGATATGGCATACGATTAAAGGAAAACATGATCCACAAGCCACCACGTCACACTTTCCAAAAAGTGACTGACTGACCACAAGAAAAAAAACTTGGCAAAGCGGATGATTTGAAACGTCATCAAAAATTTCAAATATAACAGTTTTTTCAAATTTTCTGAACAATGCAATTTTTTTTCACGGTTCTTGGAAAAAATATAATTTAAATCTTTTATTTTTTAATAAAACTATTTTCAAACAATAACAAGAAAGAATTTGGACAATTGTGACAATCTGAGATGCAAACAAACACTTTTTTTTCAAGAATCAACGGCATCAATATCACAGAATAAATTTTTTTCTGCCTAAATTTTGTAGGAAGGCATTTACGGATATGACTAAAATATAATTCAAAAAATCTCAAAACAATGGAAACGGTAAATTTGCACAGACTTTCAAATTGCAAATTCACTTTGAAAGAATTGTCAACTTCAAAGATCGAGATCAAAGCCTTTTGCAAATTTACAGAATCTCATTTTGTTTTTCATTTTTTTACTATAAAAACTTGACACTAAAAAAATCTAGGTTTTGTTGAGTGAAAACAATACGCGTTCATGTGAGTGAAAAAAAAACGCAAGGCATTATGTGGAAAAAATTAAAGGTATTTGTTCATTATTAGAGCATAGTATCGAGATCATCTGGACTGGCTAAAGTGCATCCCGTTTGCATTGGATCTGTTGTTTGATTACGATTTCCATTTCGATTTCCTAATCCCGTATTATTTGGACGATTAAAAACGGAAAATTGGATTTCTTCGTTGCTTGGATTCTGAAACATCACCAATTATCACATATTTCAGCTGTCGGAAACATACCCTTGTTTGATTTCTATTATTCCAGCTTCTGGAATCATAATTTGGACCAGAAACTACGTCAATCGTTGAACTCAATGGAACGTGGGTCGATCTTCTCTCTGAAAAAATTTAACATAGCTTTTGATTGTCAGCTTGCCTACAAGCACTATCAAATCACAAGGTTAGCTTATATAATCTAATGCTTATATTATAATAATGAATTAAATCACCGCACGCACATCATTCTTACCGGAAGACGCACTGCTTGTTTGAGACGCTGTTGGAAGTACTCCAGAAAGTCTCAAACAACGTAAAATTTCTTCCAAATCTGAGTTCATTTTATTTTGCATTCTTTCTATTTGTCTGCAATGAATGTATTAACAAAGATAAAAATAATGAAAAGAACTTACACTTCAATGGTATCCAATCGTCTACTGATTTGCTTGTATTGCAACGAATTACCAACTTCTCGTTCACCCGCAAATGAAACCCGATTAGCTAAAAAATATTACTGAAATAAGCAAAAAGAAAAAAGAAAACTTGTGAAAATACAACAATGGTTACTGCAAGTAAAAAAAAACAAAGGATTACATTTAATGTTGGCATTTGGATTGTTTTTCCATCCTGGATTATCTGGATATGCGTTGTACCTTAATGGAGGTATTTCAGCAAGATCTGATATTGAATTACACCCAATATTATTGTTATTTCTGGCACTTGTAGAATTATGAGTTTTGTTAAAATGATCAACATCTGCATCATCATCCATATGCAACAATGGTTCACGTTCAAATACATTTGGATGAGAAGGACGATAACCTGACAACAAATCTTTTCAAACAGTTAATTCCATCATCTAACAAACTACTCAAAAAGTAAGCTTCAAAAAAATGCAAGAAAAAAAAACAATAGGAATTTTGGTTCACATCAAGAAAAACGTCAAACAACTTACCGGGTGATGTTGGATTATCATTTTTATCAACGTAATTTTGTTTTGAAGAGCCTGGAGCTTCTAAAATATTTAATTTTCCTTTAAAACACTTAAATTCTAAAATATTCATACGATAATTTGTTGAGTTGTCTGAAGAAGGCGATGGCACATTCACAGCTTCGTCTTTTGTGGTTTGTTGTGCATCTCCACCAGCTGTTGGAACTCGAAACTGGGATGAATACGCTCTCACATCTGTAAAAAAGTGTATTAGTTACTTTTGCATTGAAAAATATATATCAACAACCTTCCAAGTCTCTGTTCAAACTGGATGACATCCGCAACAATTTATGCTTGTCAAAACGCTTACGCGTCGATTGCGTATCCTTTAAAATTAGTTTTTTTAATGCTAAAATTTGAGTAAAAGTAACTTACATCCCTTAAATTGAATGTAATGACCAAATTCTTGCAAAAATTTTCTGCAAATTCTGGATACATATCCAGAACATCCAACAAATCATCTCTTAGAATTTTATGCAAATCGCAATACGTCAATGCACGTACATTACATGAAGCTTTTCCAACATCATCGTATAATAACGGGTTTTCTCCAAAAATATCATCTTTTCCAAGAATTCCCATAACTTGATCATCTTTAACAATTTCAACAGATCCACGAGCAATAAAATGCAATCCAGTGAGAATATCACCACGATGTACCAATGTATCACCAGGTGGAGCATGAGTTGTACGAAATCTCATACTTAATGCTCGAAGACAACCAGGTGAAGAACCAGAAAAAGCAGGACAGCTATTGAGCAAATTTCGATTCAAGTGGAGGCAGATATCAGCTTGAAGGCAGTCAGGAAAGCCTTTGAGCACAAGATTCATGTCAATTCCATTGGTATAAGACCAAGCATGTTGAAAATATTCTTCCAATCTTTGTCTTAATGGATTTGGAATTTGATGAAAACGTATAAATTCCCTGAGTCTAGACATTTCTGTATGATAACGGGCAGTACCCGAATACAATCTTTGAATAATAGCTGAGACATTACCAAAAACTGAGGCATACATGAGGGCTAAAAAAATATCATTTTGATCATTTACAAAGTTATAAATCAACTTACATCCCAAAATCATCATAATAATTGTAAAAATCTTTTCTAAATCCGTAGTTGCTGATACGTTACCAAAACCAATTGATGTGATTGTGGATAATGTAAAATATAATGAAGTGACATAACGTGACCGTAATGATGGACCACCACAAACAGCGCTACCATTTGATGCACAATATGGTTCATTCAAATGTCGAGCTAAAAAGAAATTCCATTATAAAAGTATTTTATGAAAATTAATGCTCACATAATTGATGAAGCCATGTAAATTCTTTGTGTGGTAATTCAGCGCTACCAATTGCATACCATATACATGCCAACCAATGAGCAATCAATGCAAAAGTTGCCATCAATAATACTAAAACGGCAGCACCATATTCTGAATAACGATCAAGTTTTCTTGCTACTCGTACTAATCGAAGTAAACGAGCAGTTTTTAACAAACCAATCAATGTTGTCGTCTAAAACAATCATCAAAGAATCAGATGACGGATAACATACCTCATCACTATTTGTATTGGCAAGTAACAAATCAAATGGCACTGCAGCAATCATATCAATAACAAACCAGCCTTTGAAATAATGAATTGCAATTTTTCCCGGATGTGAAACTACCTGTAAACCCTTAATCTTTTCATTTTTAACATCTGATAGTTGACAAACCTCGTCATTTTCATTAACATAAGTTGTTCGGAAATTGATAATGATATCAACAATAAACATGATATCTACTATTAAATCAATAATTTCTAATGGTTCAGAAAATTTTCGATTGTGATCTCGAACCTTGAAAAAATGTCAATTAAAAATTTGTTGTTTCAAAAAAAACCAACTTCTCCAAGGAGGAATGCTGCAACATATGGTGTAAATACGGCGGTATAAATTACCAAAAGTAGAATAATCCAGTCCCATACCGCCTTGAAGGGCGAATAATGGACAATTGTACAATGATGGATCCGTGTCGGCTGCAGTTTGTATTCTGGTAGCACATCCGCGCCCAATGATAGAACCTAAAAATTCATAAAAATATGTCAAATAAAATAAATACAGAATGATTTAATCTGTCTTATCAAATGACTTTTCATATTTCATTAAGTCAACCCAAATAGTTTTCAAAAAAAAGTAGAGAAGCATCTTCTTTTTTCTGTGTCAAGAAGACAATTTCCACAAATGCCCCTTAGTTCGTTTCAACCCCGTGTTTAAATTTGAGTTGAGACTGATGAGAAAGCAATTGCAGTAAAGCGAAAAAGTGCTTACTAAGAAGAAAAGACGTGCTTTAAAAAGCATGAAAATTCTTCAATGCCATAAAAAAGGCATACAAAAACTTGACAACCTCTTAAAAACTTTAACTAATTATTTTGCCACCACTTACCTTTCCTGAACCATTTCGTACAACGAACATAACCTTTTACTTATTTTTTAAACATTTTTACAAAAAATTTAAAAGAAAAATTACAATTATTGTACCTGGAGCGTTAATTTTTTGTTAAAAAAAAGAAATTGAACAAAACAAATGTTTCAAAATGAGAAATTAAAGCGGAAATCCAATGTTAAAGTATCTTTTTTCATTCAAAATGCCAAAAGGCGCTGAAAGTACATGTAAAATGAAAAAAATGGAACATTAGTAAAAAGCAAAGCACTATAATAATGGAGTCAATGGTCATAAGTCATTCATTTTAAATTCCTATTGTCATTGGTCAAAATTCATTGTCTTGTCAAAAATTTCAAAATAAAAAAGATTTTTTTGGGGTAACTGATTAACAAGCTAAAAAAAAAGCATTGATTAAAAAATGTTTGTTTCTATTAGCAAAAAAATAAAACAATGAAAAAAACAAGGCAATTGCTTCAAGTGCTCGTTTTCAACGTCAAATGGACTAGGAAAAAATGATCTTAATTATGTAATTAGAAAAATTTGATGTATGAACAAACTTTGGACAAACTTGATGTTTGAAAATAAAATTTTTGGATAAAAATATAAACTTACAATCATGCTGACAGTTTTAACAGAATCCAATCGTTCAAATAAAGACCCACGTTTTGTCAATGATTGCATGCCATTGAATGGTTATTGCCACATCTTGCGATGAGATGGACCGTCAAAAAAAAAGAACCACTCACTGACAATTACCAAGTTTGAAAAACATGAAAAGAATGGACGATACACAGTGTTCAAGCGATGTACTAAAGGATAAAGAAAAACATATTGCAAGCATTGCTTATTGAAAAGTTGTGGCGGTTCACAGATGCCTTTGCTTTTGCGATACTCTCAATGTGACTTGAAATGATACTAAACTCAGAGATATCTGCGAAATGCAGACCAATCAAAAATGTAAGAAAAAAAAGGAACAAGATGTCATTGTTAACGACACGAATTTGCAATCAAATAAAAACAAAATGATGAGAATTTTCAAATGGCACGTGATTCAGACAAAAATTCACAAACCATTGTCTACAAAAATTACTGCCTGGCAACAAAAAAATGCATACACAACTTTTCAAGCATAAAAAAAAAATGATAACTGTTAAACTTCAGTCATGCTTGGATGGCAAAGTTAGAATTACTATCAACAAGACATGTTTGGCTTATTTGTCGTTTCATAGATAAAATAATCATTAAATATACATACAGATTGTGGCACAGGATCAGCTGAAAGTGTTGGAATTGCCATAGACATCCGACGTACAAACATGCTTGCTCTTCGAGACACTGTTGGATGAGCATATCGATCTCCAATTCCGTTAACACTAGTTTTCTTGAACAAATTTTCGGGATCAGTAGGAGAATCACTGGTATTAATGGTTGATAAACGTCTTGAAGCCCATAAAGCTTGTTTTGCGGCAGCACTTGTGTACGGAGCAGGGGCCGATTGAGCAGATATCAAAAGCGGACGTCTTCTGTTAGAAAAATTTGTCGTCAAATCTTCATTTGGGCAACATACGGCATCACTTGAAGTTGACGGAAACTAAAGTTGAGTGTCACACAACTTATTCACTCAATAAAAACATGACGTTTTGTGCGGATTTTTTGAAAAAAAAAATGAGTGCCAATTAACAAATTTAAAATTGCCATGGACACCCATTTAAAAGCGGTGGGGAAAACATTTAAATCATACCTTTTCATCCTGTTCTAATGATTCAGAATTTGCTAATTCTTCATTTTCACTTTCTTCGCTTTCATATATAGTTTCTGGTACAACATCCAAACGAACTCGACGTAAAGATTTATTTGCAAAAGAACCTATACTAGGTCCATGACCTGAAGACCGACGCATACTGCTATTTGTAGGATAATCCATTTAGGCACTTGGAAAGTTTGGCAATGTTTGCCAAATCAACCAAAACAAAATTAGTGGCGATCAAAAATGATTAATGCCCAAAGCCAGGAATGAAAAACTTTCCGCTACATTTACATCAGATGACGTTATTCAGAAGAAAAATCAAATTTTTACAAACCACAAATATAAAACATCTAATCAAAACTATGTAATACCATGATATAAAATAAAAGAAAATATCCGTTAACCAACAAGGATGTCAATAATAGCTTTTCTAAAACGCATAGCCAACAATGTTTGTCATTGTTGAAATGAAAAAATCACAACATTGGCTTTTCCTTGGTTTACACTTGGTTCTTTTTTGGTGTCAAGAAAAAAAAGCAATGATAAACAAAAAGAAAATTTTTGCCAATATACTCGTAGATTTCTTTTTGATTCTAATTTTGAAATTTAAAACACAATATCAGACAAAAATTGCCCATTTTCATGAACAATAAAAGTTTATAACACCAATTAATACCTACAACGAATAAAATGAGCTGAGAAAATAATTAAGAAATTTCAGGACCAAAAAAAAGTATTAAACACAAAGTCTTTTCAGACAATGTTAGAACCAACAAAATTAACAAAAACTAAGGCAACCAATACATTTTACTTTTTTTGTTACATAAAAAATGAGATTCCGTTTGCAATTCAAAAAGACAAAATGATGTACTATAAAACAACAACTTTTTTGTAATTTAAAAAACATTGGAGTTTGGAATGAATTGTTTGACCCAAAAAATGTTACCTACCGTCAAAGCAGGAATTAATGGCGCTTTAGCAATTCCAAGAGAGTTAGAATCTTCACTTTCCATTACAAGAATTGATTAAACCCATTCATTATGTCTTTTGAATAATTTTAATAAAGAATCTTTATAAATTGAGTGCATAAAACATCACTTAAATCTTAACCAAAAGTCTGAATCTCACCATGAAACAAATGACTTTGAACACCAGTCAAGTTGGCAATAATGCATGTAACAAAAGGTCTCTGTGCAGTGTTAAATAAGAACAATGTCAAAAAACTCCCGTCATAGACCCGGGCCAATATTGGCAAATGTTACTATAGAAATGAAACTAAGGGTGCACGGGCAACTCAGAAAACGTCACCCCTTAAAAAGCTTTTTGGTGCTTGAATTTCTTAACTGGAATTATCAAACAGTTTTTGATACAAATAACAATTAAGAAAAGAAAATAAGGTTTTCTAACCTGAATCTTTGTTAAACTAAACAAACAACTAAAAAATAGCGCTCAAATTGGTTATTAACTCTGATTAACACGAGACGGGAAAACAAAACGGTCCACTTGACACTCATTTTTTTAAATTACCTTCAAATAACATCCATTTGATAAAAATACGGTTAATGTGGGATTCTTTTCACGATTTTCTTCATAACTCGTAGCAGCATACCTAGCAGAAATCGGAGCATTTCCGGCAACGCTTAATCTTCCAAGAACTTTTCGAATTGATGAGGAATTTGAACCAGATAAATTATTAACCGTTGAAGGAATACTCAACTTGGGCCCAAACATTATTGAAAATAAATATAAAAAAGTTGTTGTCTACAAATTACATGATGGTAGAGACAGTCCAGTCGACAATGTTTTTTTATAATGTGACAAAAAGGCTAATCTTGGAATTAACAAAAAAATGGAACAAGACGCAATAATGTAAAAATAAGACTTGACGCAAGTTTTAAATCTAATTTTGTGCCAAACATATATTTTGCATTTAATTTTTTGACTCATTTTGCCAAGAAAATTTACTCTTCAAAATCTTATTTTGTTGTGATAACCTACATTTTGCATTCGTGAAGTTCTTCTGACATGTGGACGGAATAAATTTGGCGTATTTGTTGCACTGTTTGAAGCAACAAAATTTGCAGCATGTACAGGGTGTTTCATTTTTTGGTATACGATGTTTTTTTTGAATAACTTTGGTCATACTTGACGGATTTGCTTAAATTTTTTTTAA
>CABFKL010007869.1:174491-194328 GCA_901765185.1 Panagrolaimus sp. JU765 | reverse complement strand
GACATTTCTGAACGTTTCATTGATAAACGCGTTGATGGACGAGTTGAAAAGTTTTCTTCAAAAATTGATTTTCTTTAGAAAATTAATTTTTTTTCTTTTAAATTTGATAAGATCATCACATAAAATGAATGATTAAAAAGAATTACAAGCAAATTGTGGATATTTACGCTCAAAAAAAGCGTTCAAAATCGACCTTTTCGTAATTTCGAAATTTTGAGGTCTCGACGCAATTGTTCAAAACGAAATTTTACAAACTTGCTTGGCCACTGTGGGGCTTCAAAATAAAAAAAAAATTAAGCAAATCGGTCAAGGACGACAAAAGTCATTCAAAAAAAACATCGTATACCAAAATATGAAACACCCTGTACTGCTGCTTGTGATGGGCCAGATCTTCGTTGATGACTGGATCCAGTGACAGATAATGATGAAGCAGGAGCAGCAAAAGTAAGAGGTGGAGCCATGATTCCAGCTCCAGGAGTTGATTCTTCACAACTATCATCATGTCCAAATATTGCTGTCTTCATTGCAAATTATTTCGTAATGAATCAGTTGGATTTATTGCTTCCAGAATTTTCATAATGTTGAAACAAAGGAAGCAATCATTTTCAAATATTTAAAAGCAAAAAGAATTTCCAAAAAAATTTGCATAAATTTTGAATAAATATTTTGCTAATGGAAGAAACCCGCTAAATATGGAAAAGATTCATTAATAACTCATTTTTTGGCACATTCATTTTCGCGATTCACGTTCAAAATAAAAGAAAGAAATTCAATGAAACTTTGGATGCTTTTGTGAAACAAAGCATAGGGAAGTTTCAAAAACGTTTTGATATCTCAAGAGGCAACACGCTCTCCAAACGTTAAAAAATGATGTATAATAATGAAGATACGATTATGCAGTCACTTGCCATGACACGTATTGATTCAAAACATTCTAAAGGATATCGCAACACTAGACTTCCCAGATTTCAGAAAAGTTCTCTGTTTACCAAGAAAAAAAGCAAACAATGTCATATATCTCAGTGAAAAATGATTCTAAATGCCATAATGAACTATCATCACTGTCCTAACCCCAAGGCTATAACTCTGTTAATTTATTTTTCAAAAAAATTCCAATACAAGTTCGTCTTTTTTTTTCATCAGTCAAAAAGCAAAAATGGCCTCCAGCATTCATGTAAAATACTAATGAAATTGCACTCAAAAAAGTAAGGGTCGTTTTCTTCTGGAAATTTTTTTTTCAACACTAAAACCTTAAATGAAAAGCTTTAAACGATAAGTTTTCAAGAATATCTGCGTTTTTAAAGGAGCTCCTTCCAAAAAAAATGCATTTCAAAAATTCAATAACGCGCCTTTTTTTGCAAAATGTTTTGAAAAAAAAATTATAATAATTTTTTGTCATTTTGTAAATTTGAGACTTTTCTTGACATGTCAGTTATGTTTAAATTTTAGAAACAGTGTAAAAACTGACAAAAATGGATGTAAAACTAGTCCAGAAAAAATATTTAACAAAAAATGCAACATGAGCTTTTTTCATTTGTCAAAATGTGAGTAAATGCAAAGTTTTTATGAAACATCAAGAAAAAAAAGGAATAAGATTTATTATGTCAGAATCAAATAAGAAAAAAAAATTATTTCAGAAAAAGAATTGAGGATAAAGAAAGACGGTCATTAATTTAAAAGGTTAAAAATTTAGTTGGGCCGTTCTTGAAAAAACAACAGACGCTTTTTTTTCCACAAAAAAAAAATAGATCGACAAATGAGTTCTAAAATTTCATATTTTTGCGTGATACATGCAAAATTAAAACGTAAGATTGTTGGATTTTTGCTATTTTATAATCAAATAATGTTAAGAAAATTGAATGCCAATCCTTTTTGAGTAATCATGTTATCCGAACATGGGGGCAACCCAGCTACCCAATTATCACTTTATTCTTTTAAACTAGCGCCATAGATTTGTTTCTACCAAAAAGAAAACTTCAAATACAAAAACAAAAAGAATATTTAAAAAAAAAGAAACTTGAAAATTCAAGACTCTTCAAAAAAAACAAGTTAAAGACTTTTGAAAAAACATAAACTAGCAAAATCCACCTAGATTGGCAAAAATGATGGCAAGTCAAAGATGCGAATTGGACTGATTTCTTTAACGTTGCCTTAAAAAGGCCAATGAACGAAGCAGTTTGCTGTCCCACCGGACTAGCTTCTCAACGAATGGCAAACAAGCGATTAAATTGGATATAAAAATCCAGAATCTTATTTAACTTTTGAGTTCATCAACACATTTTCAACTACTCAAGTTCAAAATTGAAAAAGAATTGTTGAAATTGTTTTTGAAATATCAAAACTTTTCAAAATTCCAAAATTTTGAGGATAAAATTAGTTAGAGTACCAAATGAATTAACTAACCACAAAAATGGCGTAAAACAAATATGTCAAGCTTGATTAAAAAGACTCGAGCTCAAGTAAACGAGGAAAACAGAAAGCTAAAAGGAGGCTTAGAATTGCAACTTGATGTTGCATGCCAAAGCTTTGGTATTCATGGTACCTTTCGTTACCCATTCTCTACTCTTTTTTGAATACTAACAGTTCAGAATTAAAAATTTATAAAGTTTTAAACCAACCGCTCGCATTTTGTGCTCTGCACTTTCTTTTAATTTGTGACTTTTTCCATGAATAGAATAGGCTGCGGGTACTGAAGTGATTGTTGTTGATGTCAGCTTCCGTTGAGGTAAGGATGGAGGATGGAGCAAGGAGAGCGCATGCTCTTCTGCGCCCTCCGGGTGAGTTGAGGACGTAATGGTTCGAGACTTTCTGCGGTCCCTTTACGAGACCGCGCTTTGATATTAATACAGATAGCAAAATACGCCCCTTGATTGTTTTTCTTCTTCGAAGAAAAAGCAGCGAATACGCCGCCGCCGAAATGGCGACGGCACAAGGATTCGCCAGTCGTCGACTTCTGCTTTTGAAAGGTAAATCAGACTCCAAAACAGGGCAATGAGTCGAGCAACAAGGGCTTTGCCCGATCAAATATGAACAATGATCAATCAATTCGGCTTCAGGAGCAATCTTGATGAATCAAAAATAAGAATTAATAAAATTAATAATTTCCTCGTTTAATCCTTCTTTTGAAATCCAAAGAATCCAACAATTGACTTTTTTAATGTTGAAATTGAAGTACAACACATGTATGGAATAAACAATCCTTATATACTTCTAACACAGTTGATAGATACAATTTCTGCACATTTCCTGCAATCAAAAACCTGGGAACAAAAAAGGTGGATACTGGCCTAAAATGTTTTATATAAATAAATATAAAAAAATATAAACGGAAACTCGTCAGAACACGCAATAAAAAAATTACGAATGACAATCCATAAATCTGTCAATAAAATTTTTGTTCCGGAATGAAAATGAAAAATCTAGGATCAACTAAATTACACTAATCAATTTGACAAATTTAAAAAAAAAGAAAATTTTTTTTTACACTGATCCTTGACTTGTTAATCAACAAATAAGTTGTACCTGTCGCAAAATCAAAATCAAAAAGATTTTGGGGTGCCATTTGCAAAAAGACAATGTTCGAACAACTTTCTTTCAAGAATTGATGATCGCGTGCGGCCATATCGACTGACTTGCTTTGCCAAAACTTATTTTAATCAACAGACAAGTGAAAATTCACGCTATTTGAGTCAAGTTACTCTTAACCGCACACCTTAAAGCTTTGAAAGTACAAGTGACATAGAGAAAAAAATGAAATACCTGAAACGGCTATTTAACACGATGATTCAATATTGCCAGTTGGTGCCTTGGACAAAAGCTCGTATGTCCACCATAGACGAAAAAGATTAGAATGAGAAATTGCGTCAGTAAATCGGCACCAAAGTCACCAAAATTTTTCTTTCAACTTTTTGATTTGACATCATTAATTTTAGGTTTTTTTGTTGTTGTTATTTTTAGAACATGGATAAATAACATTTGTAAATTTAAAAAAATTTTTCAACCTTTTTTTTTATAAAATCATTTTTAGCTTCATAAAAAATTGCAACTTTTAGAAAGATTTTTTTTTCAATAAATCAAATATTAATGAAAAGTCTTCTAAAAAAGTTATTCATTCAAGAAAATCAAAAATTGTCAAAACCAAAAAATTTTTGTCAATCAAAAAAAACAAGAAAGATTTGAAAAAAATCATTTGCGCGCAGAAAGACCACCCATGTCGTTGAGTAAATAAATGAAAGAAAAAAGGGAGAATTCAGCATAGTTTTTGAAAAAAATGGCAGATTTTTTAATAAATGTTGTAACATATTGACAAAAAATGAAAAATTTTAGAATAAAAATTTTTGATTTTTTTTAAAACAGATGGTGAACAATGACTATCACAGGAAGAAAATATGTTCTGGAACTTTGTCGTTGCAATGTTGAACAAAATATAGAAAAAAGACTTGAGATATATTTTTTAAAATGCTAAAACCTATTTGATTTGTATGAAAAAAAAGCAAAAAAAGAAATTCAATTGATTCAGCGCCAAAGGGAAATAAAAATGTTTCTTTAGCGAAAAATAAGTGAATAAATTTTTTCTTGCCTTTTATCAAATAAAAGCCTTGAAAAACTTATGATCATGAATGAAATGAAAATTGAGTTCATGTCTTTTCATTGGGATAAGAAAAAAATTGGTAACAAAACTTTTTTTTTCTCTTGAGAATCATCAGTCGACCAAAAATTTGTGTTGTTGAGGCATTTTGTAAAAGCTCGTTCAATAGTCTAATGGTCCGAGTTGTCCACAAAGCCCAGAGAGCAACGTCCCTTTCTTCTTATGGCAATCGACAGCCGGAACAATGCCATCTGCGGCCCCCAACCGGAAGCAGCTTCAGCAAAGCGTCCAACTAACAGTGCTCGATGGCATAAAGAGAAATACGATGTCCTGAGATGGACGCGCGACAATTTTTCATAACCACATCATTTTTTTACTCAAATGGTAGTCAAAAACCTAAATAACAGCAAAAAAGACGTTATACATAAAATATAAGGCATGTAATGATCTGCCAAAATAAGTTAGCTTTGCGCCAAAGGCAACAATCAAATGAATGTGCTAATTTTCTTTCTTGCAAGTCCATGGCTTGTCATTTCAACTTATAGTTAGTCAGCCAACTTTAGAAGAAAATAACCACTTTCTATCAAAGAAAACCATGATTGGGCTAGTTATAAATCAACAATTAATAGGTTTTGGAACAAAAACTAATTTGCCGGAAGCAAATTCATGATAAAGTGCATTTCCAAACAATAAAAATATAAATATCAAAATTTCCTAACAGTTAGAAAACATAAACAATCCATTGTACTTTTGGTATTCACCTGATATTTGAATAAATCTCACATTTCATGACAAATTGTTGACAAAAATTTTCATGGTTAAGTCAATAAGAACCAAAATGGCATCATTAGATTTGGGACGGCTAATAAAGGCTTCTAGCTGTCATGAAAATCTACCAAATTTGCCAAGTGTGTTTCATGTTGCATTTTTTTGCCAAAATTTTTCATGTTGGCAGTCATCCAAACCGACATTGAAAGGTTCTTTTTTAAAAAAAAATATTTTCAAAAATGGTAAGTGTTAAAAAAACAGCCAATTTTGGTTCAATTTTTACGTTGAAAAAAAAACTTTCAATTTCAGAAACAAGTAATTTGAAGCTGCTCTTCATATTCTTTCCTATTCTTAAGCTAAGCCTAAAAGTTGCATGACAAATTCACGAACCAAAAATGCCATCATTTTAGGTCGTGAAAATTGAAAAAGCCAAAAAAATGAGGAAAAACACGGTAATCAATGAAAATTCATTTGTAAAAAAGTTTAAAAAATGAAATTATGAAACCAATCTTCAACGAAGAAAAAAAATTGCTGGTAAAAAAATATGGAAAAAATAATAACAAAACATTTTTAAAACTTTGCTTAAACCATTGAATTCTATTTTAGCGTGTAGTAAAGCGTTGAAAATATATTCTTTTCAATTTTTTCAGACATTCATAAGTTTAAACAGCGTAAAAACCATGTCAAACAACAAACTTCCTAAACTTTCATTTTTTTTCTACTGAAAAATGTTGTTAAAAATAATTAATCATTGATTTATGAATTTTAAACTTCCAAATTAATATTTAAATAATAAAAATCATATTCAAAAACATGATTAAAAATTAAAAATTCAGGAAAAAACTTTAGGAAATGTGTTTTTAATAATAAAAATTGAAAATTTTCAACAATGGCAAAGTCCAGAATAAAAATTTGTTCGACTTGTGAGTCATTAAAAAAAAATACCATTCATTGGACCAAGTTTTTGATGGGATTATCGGTATTACTTTCAAAGAAGAAAAAATTCAAATTCAAGTTGAAGTACAAAAACAAAAAAGATATAAACAAGAATCTTTTTGGCTGGAAAAATTGAATTTTGCCAATCTCACTTTGACAAAATTCAAAAAGTTGCCACTTTAAATTAGCGAACAAGAAAAAAAGTGAGAAAAATGTTAGTTTACATAAAATGTCTGTTGTCATCCAAATACCATTAAACATTCCCAAATATATCGACTTTAAACTAATATGTTCGCACATTTTTATGGAAAAAAAAATTGTAGCATGAAAATGGAAAACTTTTCTCATGAAATTTTGCACATGTCTGCTTGGAATGGGAAATTCAAATTTTTATCCATGGGATTTATTGTATTGCAAATGAAGCAAAAAAAAATTAGCATCGTTCAAGTTGTACGTGGTTCAATGTCTAATTTAAATTTATCAGAAAATAATGTCGGTGAATGCCTTGATGGTTCATAAACGCTTGCTGGATGACCTGAATCTGCTGATGCTGGTGGAGGATCTACCATGTAATCATTTGTTTCCATTACAAATCTAGAATCTCCAAGTGGAATAGGATCTGAAAAACACAATTAATTTCATATTGTTCAAATCAATCAATTACCTGGTTTATCAAATTGATCAATGACATGTCTCAATTCTGGATCACTGCAAATATCATCTTCATCATTCCTTGCATATGATGATGGTATATGCTTCATCATCTCCTGTAGACTTGACAGTTTTAAGTTTGTTGAACCTGCTCTTGATGACAAGTTGGATGAAATTGAATGACCATTTCGCAATCCACCACTTCCAAGAGTTAAGATATCATTGACATCTGGATCCATACCCGTATTTAAATCCAATTGTACATGATGTTTGCGACGATAAATGAGAAAATCACTTTGAGCAGGTGAATTTGTTCCACGATTTGAACGAGGACTTGGCATAACGGAACTTTCAGCATAAATGCCACCAGGATTTGAATCATACAAACGATTTATCCTTACGTTGTGTAACAGTCCTCCATCACGTCCATCAGTTAATAAAAGTGCCTCAGAAGCATGTGGAACACTTGCTATTGATGCAGATTCACGTGATTTTAATGAAACAGTTTCACGTTCATCGACTTCGTTGATTTTATGAAGCGCGTTGTAAACTTCCTTGTTTTTCTTTAATTTTCTTTTTTCATCCCTTAAAATTTTATGTTAAAACATGAAAAAAATGATCATACAAACCTATAACTTGGCATATTTCCAAATTTGATTGCTCTTCCATCATCTTGGAATGTTTCATCCATTTTGTCAATGATTGTTGGTGCATTATAATCAGCAGAACTTCTTCGACGATAAAAGAAAAGCAAGCAGACCAATAAAAGTAATAAAAATACACCAACAGACAACAAAATCATCAACAATGTCGTTGTTTCAATTGTTCTACCATTCAAACCTGACAAAATTGATTCTCTTGGAAATTGTGTTGTAACAACAAGTCTTCTTGAAGTGTTCAATCTTGTATCACATGCAACACCTGCCCAACCATCATAACAAATGCATTTTTGTGTTGTTGTACAATCCTATAATTTTGATTTTATGAAATTGAAATTATAAGTAAACATACTCCGTGACCGGAACATTGTAAAGCCAAATTATTGCTTGGACAATGAACTGGTGGTGAAACTTGAACCAACGGTAAACATGTGCCATCTATACAAATACTACCAGATCCACAACTGGTACCATCTGGAACTAATCCAAAAGCAGGACTTGTAATTGCTTTACATTGAACATGATGACCTTCATTTAAAAATTGAAAATTAAATGAATTTAATTTTGAATTAATTGGCATTGCTGAACCATCTCGACAATGTAAAGTCCCACATTTAATATTCAGTTTTTCACACTTTTTAAACTCTCCATTACGATTTTTTCCGCAATTCCCATACTCAAGTCCTTTTTCATTGTAATTGTAACAAGCATCTTCTCCAGCTTTTGCATCAGCACCCCAAAGTACTTTACATTGCTGCTCAATATCGGAACAATTTCCTTTCCAGCAGTTTCCATTGATTCCACATTGAATACCGTCAACTAAATGACCATCAGGAGGGCAATCACCTGATTCACCATCACAAAATTCTGGCACATCACAAATTGACTTTGATTCCCGACAAATTGTTCCAGCTTTTCTTAGCTCGCATCGATGGCAACATGGCTGATGAGACGCACATTGAGCATGAACACGCAAAGTACAAGTTAATGGATCGCAACAGGGATCAAAACACTCGCTTCTGGGTCCGCAGTCGCATTCTTCATCCCCGTCAACAACTCCGTTTCCACATTGATGTAACCTTGATTCTTGAAACGGCTTGTTTAATAAACATTGCACATGTCCTGACTCCAATACATTTTGCATTCTGGCTAAACTGCATTTTGAAAACTGCCATATGAAAGCTGATCCAATAATGCTTTGTTGGCGATTCATAATGCATTTTTGTTGATGTGGACACAAACAATCGGATGAATCATGATCAAGACCAATTATATGACCAATGGCATGTGAAATTAACTGAGCTGTTTGATGAACTGTATTTGATTCAATCGCCTATAAAATTATTTATTCAAATTTTTTTCCCAAATGCGCTAATTTTATGTTCAAAAATTTTTCATGGTCAAATGACTTGTCAGTTTCAACGACTATGTCAAATCTCTTGGAATAAAAAAAAGCATTCAAGATCTTAATCTTTTGCCAGTTTTGAAACAGAAAATGCTGCCAAAAGTCTATTGTTCTGAAAACCGCGCTATTGAAAAGACAATTTATCGGCTCAAGCTGCGTCTCCATGATAGAATCGTTTGAAAAAGTCATAGAAAAGCTTTTCGTTTTTAAACTATAACGCTAAATCGAACGGAGCAGATGTTCAGCTAACAAAAACATTTTGACAAATGGTCAAAATAAATTTGATGAACATGAAAAAATCTGATACTTACCTTGACTAAACCAACAGCACGTGCTGTACAAATGCTTGAAAACATGGAAGATACAGCATCTTGTCCAACAAAAGAGCCAGTTGTCAACATAATTGATGCATCTTTGACAATTGGATAAATATGTCCAGAAATATATTCATTTACACCATTTAAAGTTCTTCCAATATCTTCTTGTAAATCTACTCTTTGAGCATCTTTCCAAAATTCAACATAAACAATTGACAATCTGACATTCAAATCTCTGGCAATCATCTAAAAATAAAATTAATTAATTCAAACAAAATTTATCACTTACAAAATCAGCAATATTCACAGCTTCCAACAAATACTGGATAATTTTGCTGTCATTGAACCCAAATTCGGTCATCAATTTGTTATCAGCCAAAACTGCCAATTCAACGTATTTTGTTTGCCTTGAAATGTCGCGTTTTCTTCTGAATCCATGAGCACCAAAATTTTCTGTGATTGCCCCACATGAAAATCCTTCTTTCCACGATGTGCGGAACAAAACATGAGGGGGCCGATTTCGTCTATTCCGATCTCCGCCATCTAATGGCCATAAACCGAATGTTGTGCCATTTTCAAAAGCGATCACCCCTCTATAAATCAATAATCTGCCATGCCAATCAACGAAAAAAAAAACAAACCTTAAACCATTGCAAGTTGAGAGAGCAACAAAAGTAGTGTCATCACCGTTTACAGTACCTTGATAATAACAATTTTCAACTTTTTCATTGAATAACGTTTCGCCACTTCCATCAAGTTTTGTGAATTTTGTATCATTAAAAAACAGATAATCGTTCAAATTTAAAAATAACTTTAATTTGCCGCCAATTAACGTGCTTGACTTGATGACAAAAGTTACATGTTGATAATGTACATCAGCATTTAAAAAATAATTTCTTGTGTCAATCCCAATTCGTTCATTTTTGTCTCGAAGTTGAAACGGATGAACAATCTCAAATTTCCCTTGTTCTAAATGACTGATGAATTCTTTATTAGTTGCAGACTGCTGTTTCAAATCATCTGAAAAATGAGATATCAAAATTAATTTGATGAAATTCATTGGGGAATAATAACATTGTTTTTTTTTTCTTGGAAATTATGTCAAAAATGACTAACCTTTTGCTAAAACAATAAACGGCAAAAATAAAATGAACAATTTGATTTTCATCTTTTGTGTTTCAACATTTCTTCAAAAAAATCAACTGTAATTTTTGAAACTTTCAAAGTCGATACACGAAAAACAAAAACAAAACAAAGTGTGGCAGCAAAAAAAAAATCAAAATGGATGAGAGACAAACGCCACCGCCTTAGAATGGCTGCCGCGCAAAAACCAGGATCAAAAAGTCGCAAAAGCATGCAGTGGCAAGGTCAGAGGTAATGTCATCCTGAAATGACAACAATTCCCATTTCCTCCTGTCTTGTTTGTTCTCTTCTTTGGTTTCATATTAAAAATGGAGAGATTACGCAACTTTTGAAATGAGAGTAATTCATCAAAATTTCAAAAGGACAAATGAGTTAAAAAGATTCTGAACTGGACATTGCCATTTTTAGGGGGGGGGGCAAAAGCTCGACTTTCTTCATCTAGCGCTTGTCGTCTGAAGTGAAAGAGCGGTCAGTGGCCCAGCTGGCGACCATTTTGTGCCCGTTCTTCACCAAGTGCAAAAATAAGCCAATGTCTTTTTGAGTTTCGAGCTTGCGTGCCAGTTTAAGGAACACAAAGGATGGATAAATTGGCTATTTATGTCAATTTTTTATAAAAAAGATGAAAGAAAAGATTAGTTTGCTTGAGCAAATTCATAAGCAACTTCACCACCACAACCGTTTGTCCACAAAAGTCAAAAAAAAATAATGAAAAATAAAACGGGTAAAAATTTTACAATCCTATTTTTCATTCTGATTTATTGTTGAATCAAATACAAAAAAATTGATTCGTTGCTGCGGTGAATGGCAATGATCAATAAAAAAAGAAAATTGGGTGACAAAAAAACGACTCATTCCAAAATGCAGATTTGCCGCCAAAAAGAAAAACCTTGGCTAACGAGTTCCCACCAAGAACATCAGCTGCAAATCTTCTCCGACTTTGTGAGAACTAGCTTTTTATGTTAAAAAGCCCAAGATGGCTGTGTTTTTCTTTACTAATTGCTTTTCAATAATTTTTCAAAGCAAAAAAAAATTGAACAATGTGAAAATTTTAACAGTAAGCCAAAAGCAAGCTGATTGGTTGGACGAGATAACTCAATTTGGAAAAGCACACTACAAATTTTAAATTTTACTTCCTAAATTGCCCTTTTTTTGTTTTTGATTCCAAAAATTTTTATTTCATTTTTTTAAC
This sequence comes from Panagrolaimus sp. JU765, assembly GCA_901765185.1. Classification (NCBI taxonomy): domain Eukaryota; kingdom Metazoa; phylum Nematoda; class Chromadorea; order Rhabditida; family Panagrolaimidae; genus Panagrolaimus; species Panagrolaimus sp. JU765. The sequence continues at coordinate 182,672 of CABFKL010007869.1, read as the reverse complement.
AATTAAACTGATTGGAAAATTAATAATATTCCGTAATTTTGCCATTAAATGAACGACAGCCCAAAAAAATGTTCAATCACCGAGCGCATCCAAAACTTTGTCAATTTCTTCAACTGCTGCAAGTGCTTCTCCATGCCATTCATCGGTATTGAAATTGCTAACCTAGAGATTTTTCGTTTAATCCATGACAAAATTAGGTGCAAAAAGGCAATTCCAAGATCAATAAACCCAGAGATTTGATGGCTTCGAAGTTTGAACTTTAAAGTTGCCTTCAAAACTCTTTCTACAAAAAAAAATGCAAAAAATTAACATACTTTAGATTCCGTAAAATGTTCAGCTTCAGTTTGAGTGGAAATTTCGACTTTCTTTGATGTTGAGCTCAAGTTGTTGCTGGAAAATGATCTGTTATAAAACATCGATTTGAAAAAAACGAACTGAGTGCTTTCGTCACCACCAGAAAGAAAACCAGAGCTGGAATCTAAAGTATCACTTCTCTTGTAGCTTTTAGGGCCGCTAAGTGTAGTATCCACAAATGAATTGTTTGGAAAGTGTTGTGAATCAAGTAGGGCTGAAGATGTGGCGGCATAAACCAAATCTGAACATGAATGTGAGAATTTTTTGTTCTTTTTCATGTGTTTTCCGGAAAATAAAATACATTGAGCAATGTTTGTGTAACCGCGCATGATGGCAATTTGTTCAGCAGTTTGACCAGCAAAATTGGTGGATGTTATACTTGCTCCAACTTCGATCAGATATTTGACCATCGATAATTGGTTGTTGATGACCGCCAAATGAAGAGCCGTGTTTCCACGAGAATCGCCCATGGCCAAAATAGTTTTTCGTCGTTTTTTTGGCCACAAATCCAACAGCAATTTGACGACAGGAATGTGCCCACCAAAAGCTGCACAATGAATAACATTTGCTTTGTCATATGTTGGCCATAGTACAGCATCAGAGCCGCTTCTTGATGCAGTCCTCAGCCATCTAATGATGGGAACATGGCCAGATAATGCGGCCACATGCAACAAGGACTGACCCTTGGCAGTTAAAACTGAGATATCAGCCCGGGCTTTTTCAATCAAATATCGAAGACAATCCAAGTTTCCTCCTTGAGCGGCATAGGTACTAGGCGTACACCCATATTTATCTTTGTAGTTGGCCATTCTTTGATCATACTTTGTGACAATTCGGATGAATTCCAAGTTTCCGTTAAGTGCCGCAATATGAATGGGCAGCAAGTTACTTTCATTTGGCAGCATTGCCAATTGTCGCCCAAACCTCCTTAACAGCCATAAAGCTGTATCATTATCATTTTTCGTGACTGCGGCCATCAAACATGATGTTCCATTGATATCTCGATGCATAGCACGCGGAATACAAATCTTCAGCGGTGCTTTCAGTAATCTGTCCATCAAATCAGGTCTTCCATTTGCTGCGGCAATCAACAAAGGCGTTTCTTTTAAATTATTTTCAATATCTGCCATATCATTGGCTTTTTCGAGCAGATAATCGACAATGTCGACGTGCCCATGTTTAATTGCCAAATGTAACATGGTTCTGTTTTCGATATCCACTTGATAAAGCATTTCTTTTGGAACTTTTTGCAAACAAGCAAGATGTCCATTTTTGACCATTCTAAATGGACAACTACAACATTCAGTGGAAATTATTTCCGTCTCATTCAATGGAATCGATGACAATGGAATAGTTTCTCGGGGATAAGTAGGAAGTGTCGCGGAATAATATTCTTTAGAATAATTCACTTTTTGATCCAAAAATTCGTTGGATCTTGTAACATGCAATGCCGTATCGGGCCTTGGTTGAGTAGGATAATCAAAAATTCTACCCATTTCCTACAAAAAAAATTTCAACTAACAAAAAATAAAAAAATTTGAAACTAGCTTTTTTTGAAATACTCAAAATCGGTCGCGAAAAAACATTTAACTTTCTATGAAAAAGGAAACAAACTTGAACGACGGTAAAAAAATCCTCCGTTAATCGGTTTATTTTCAGGATGAGTAACTATAATTATTGTCTTTGATGATGGTCACTTTTATATTACCGGTTTTTTTACTACTTCAAGGATTTAAACATTAAAATAACTGTCTAATTCATATTTAAAAAAATATGAAAAATATTTAGATACAATTATTGAGTAAAAATTGACAAAAAGAATCAATGAACAAAAAACCGGATGTGCCCCAAAGCGCAAAGTTAAAAAATGCTGCTGGCCAAGCGGTTGAGTGAATAACTCTCGGCAGAGGTGCGACGATCTTCGTATTGTGTCAACAAATCGCGGTAACTCTAAAGCAGCTTGACGACGGAGATCATTCCATGAATTATTAAGTATCACGAAATAGTGAGTTTCCTTGTCTGATTGTGTGACATCATTTGCTTAATGGTCACATTCCTCAGGATTGCAAAACAAAGATGATGAATTGTTGAAATTTCCAATCTAAAACTTGAGTCATGTTGATTCAACCGATTATTTTGGTGAAACACTTCAACAACTCTGGAAATTTATCAGTGATTTTAGATCAAAATTTGTAAACAAATTTCCTGATGCAAAGTTTTGTCCTTTTTAACTGATGATTTCTCATTATTTTTCATCTGACAAATCAAAAGTCCAAAAAAGTGCAATGTTGTTTTTAGTTCACCTTTTGCCAAAAAAATTTTGCTTCCTTTTTTTGGAAAAAATAAAAAGTGCTTCATTTTTTCAATGTTGTTCGATTTTATTCAAGATCAAGAAAAACAAAAAGTTTTTATTTGTAAATTTGGAAAAATATTTTTGTCTAAAAAAAAGTTTACAGCTTGTCGAAGCTGCCGCATGTTTGCTGGAAGCCAACTCATGTGCCAAAACAAAACAAGATACAACATTTGTGGTTCGAATCGGGAAGGATTCAGCAGACTCCACAAATTCTAACTAAATAAAAAAAACAGTTTTCAATTTTAAATTGTTGTTTGTGATCATAAGTGAAGGTACTTGTGTTGTTAGACTTGGACTTGGACTTGCGAACAAGCTCGAATTGTCTCAGAACGAAGCAGCTGTTAGAAAATGATTTCATGTTTGAAGCTAAAATATGCCGTTGCTATGTGTTTTCTGCTTTGTTTTTCTTTATTTTCCATTATTTATACAAAATAATAAAAAAACATGGCTTCTTAGTCAATAATTCAATGAAAAATGTATGATCGAAATGTTTTTTTTGCTCAACTTTTTTGTGTAAACGAGGAACGAAACGTTGAAGTTGTTGAACATTTAAATGTTTGGACTTTTTTTTCCAAATTTTATATGAAAATCCATTTCAGAAATGCCTTAAATCAACTAATTTATCAAAAATGAGACGATCTAGATTACGGGCAATATCAGAGAATTTCCTTGGAACAGAATTATCAAGCAATCGGGTGATTACATCTACTTGGGAAATTCCAATAACACATTATGGCCATGTTCGTGCATCTCCTTTGCCAAACAGGTTTGTGGACTTTTTTATGAAAAATTTTAAACATAACAAAAATATTTTAAATGGATGTTTTTGAGTTTTCAACAGAAAATTCTCATTTTGATTTTATCTTTGACATCAACAAGAAATCATAGTTCTATCAGAAAACATCATGAGAAAAAAATTCTTTTCTCATTATAGATCAAAGTTGAAATAGAGTTTTTTCTGAATCCTTACATAGGAAACTAACAAGTCTTATTCAAAGATCACTATTTTGTGCATAAAACAGACAAAAATGTTCAACGGCGCAATCCGGCGCAAGGTTATTGGCTGACGGATGTGTTTAATGCTTTGCACAAGTTTCATATCCTTTTTTCACATTTTTTGTGCCTTTTCCGGTTGATTGAAAAAAGTTTTGCTTACAATGTTGAATTATTTGATCAAAAAAATTCAAAAACATGAAAGTTCCACATTTTTTTAGTTGAAAACATGAACTGAATTCACGGAAAAAGTGTTTTAAAAAAGTACGAAGAAAATGAAATCGGGAATTTGAAATAAAATTTCATTTTCATTCATTTTTTTAAATGACTTGATATGAAAAATTAATTTATTGTTAAAATAATTTTTTGAGTGATTGTTTATTACTTTCAATTTTGTCCGAATCAGCTCATTTGTCTCCGCCTAGACTTTTGCGCATTATGCCTGTCGTGATGAAGGCAAAAGCGGAGGTGAAGAAGAAAGATGAGGTGGGGTGATTATTCCAAATGATATTTTGGACTGATCGCATTGCGTTGGTTGTAATGTCCAGTTGCAATTTGCAAACTGTAAATAACAAACCGTTTTTTTTTCCTTTTTATAAATTTAATATATATTTTTTGAAATTTATCTGGCATTTTTTATAAAACCTTGCCTCGTGATTTGAGATTTGGGATAACGCTATGATTGTTCAGCATAAAACGTGCGGAAACTTTTTTTTCTTTCTGGGTTTTCGTTTTCATGGATAGAAGCGATCATCAATTGCCCTCTTGCGCAGTGACGGAAAAATTTTCTGACCTAGAAACATACACGCCAACGACGCCAGTAGTTAGTTTGTCGGTTTAGGCTCGTCATCTTTGTAAGAACGAGAATCGAGCCAACCAAAGCTGGTGTCAGTCCTCTTCTTTGACCTTTGATTGGGCCGGCAAAATGTTTCCAATTGTTCAAGTTTAACGTAAAAAATGACAGTTTTTCCGGTTCTAAGGTCAAAAAGTTTTTTTTTGTTTTTTGAGCCTCATTTTGGACATAATTAGTTGGCATTTTCTTGAAAATTGTCTTTGATTTGTACTATTTGACCCAATTGACATTTTTCCACGTTTAAAAACTTGTTGATTTTGATGATGGCCAATTAACCACATCATTTACTGTTAAAAATCATGATTTTCAATTTTTTAGGCAGTGCCTTGAAATGCCGGCAGCAGAAATGCAAACGTATGTTGTCAGTCGGATGGATCAAACCAGAAACTTGAGTAATCGAGTAAATCAACAAAATAAAATTTTTCCTGATGTCAAAACTTTTGTGGATAGTTTTTGTGATGATCCATCAAAAGCATATTATATTGGTAAAATACTTGTTGCAACAAATGGTATTGCTGCTGTAAAATGTATTTTGTCAATTCGAAAACTTTTGATGCAATTGTTCAAAAATGATCGAATTATCAAATTTATTTGTTTAACAACAGAACAAGAAATTCAATCAAAAGCTGGTGAGTCAATGTTTTGGATTTTTTTTCACGTTTTTCAAATAAGAAGGCCATTTCGAGGGTGTTCAAGGTCGAAAAAATTTTTTACAATCAAAATCGATTTTGACAAATAAAAGATTTCTTTTTTTTAGAATATTTGAAAATGGCAGACAACATTGTGTTTTCACCTGCCGGAGCAAATACAAATAATTATGCAAATGTTGATGAAATTGTTGAACATGCTGTTCGCTGTAATGTTGATGCTGTATGGGCTGGTTGGGGGCATGCTAGTGAAAATCCTCGTCTTCCAGAAGAATTAAATCGACGTAAAATTGCATTCATTGGACCACCAGCAAATGCAATGTTTGCATTGGGTGATAAAATTGCAAGTACAATCATTGCGCAAACGGTTCAAATTCCAACAATTGAATGGTCTGGGAGTGGTGTTTGTGCTCCGACACTTGATGAATCGTCTCCAGAAGTCACTATTCCAGACGAAGTTCTTAAACAAGCAACAGTGTTGACATGTGAAGAAGGTTTAAAATGTTTGAAAGAAAAGAAAATTTCATATCCAATCATGATCAAAGCAAGTGAAGGTGGTGGTGGAAAAGGTATCAGAAAATGTATCAATGAACAAGAATTTGTTTTGAATTTCAACAGAGTACAAGCGGAAGTACCGGGTAGTCCGATATTTTTGATGAAATGCATGGAACATGCACGTCACATTGAAGTACAACTGATTGCTGATCAATATGGAGACGTTATTCCTATTTTTACTCGTGATTGTTCAATTCAACGTCGATGTCAAAAAATTATTGAAGAAGCACCAGCAGCAATTGCACCACCAGAAGTTTTACGTAAAATGCAACAAGATGCAGTTAATTTGGCAAAAAAAGTTGGGTATGTTAGTGCTGGTACCGTTGAATACATGTATTTGCCACATACTCAGAAATATTATTTCTTGGAATTGAATCCACGATTACAAGTTGAACATCCTTGCACAGAAATGATAGCAAACATCAATATTCCAGCAATACAATTACAAATTGCAATGGGTATTCCATTACATCGTATTGTTGAAATCAGAACATTCTTTGGTTTGGACAGATATGGAACTTCACCATTGCCAGAAGATCAAATTCGAACTGAAACCAATATTTGTGTTATTGCTGCAAGAATTACTAGTGAAGATCCAGCAGAAGGTTTTCGTCCAGCATGTGGTTCAGTTGATTATTTGAATTTTCAATCAAATCAAAATGTTTGGGGTTATTTTTCTGTATCCAGTTCTGGAAAAGTTCATGAATTTGCTGATTCACAATTTGGTCATTTGTTTGCAAAAGGAACAACAAGACATGAAGCAATTTCTGCATTGATGTGCGCATTAAAAGAATTGGAACTTCGTGCAACATTTCAATCACAAATCAATTATCTCGTTGGATTATTACGTGATCCAGAATTTGAAAATAATACATTTCATACTGGTTGGTTGGATGAAAGAATTGCTGCAAAAGTTCAATCTGCACCAGAACATCCACTTCATGCAACAATTGCAATTGGTGCAACTGTTATTGGACATGCAAGAATGTCTGACGTTTTTGGAAAATTCAGAAATGCTATTGAACGTGGACAAATCTTACCAACATCAGAATTAACTGAAACATGGCAATTGGAATTGGTTCATAATAATATCAAGTACAGCGTTCTTGTTAACCGATATGGTCCATCAAATTTCTTGGTCAATATAAATGATTGTGTTGCTCATACACGTGTTCATCAATATGATACTGGTGGAGGATTGTTGGTCAGTTATGCTGATCAGTCATTTCAATGCCATTTGGATGAAGAACAAGAACGTTTCAAAGTAACAATTGGACAAACAATGACAATATTTGAAAAAGAAAATGATCCGTCTGTTTTACGTTCAAAAAACGCTGGTCGTTTGTTGCAATATTTGAAAAAAGATGGTGAAAGAGTTGAAATTGGTGATGTTTATGCTGAAATGGAATCAATGAAAATGGTCATCACTTTGGATGTTAAAAAAGCTGGTGGAATACTTGTTCAACGTGCAAGACCTGGACAAGTATTGTTCCCTGGTACATTGATTGCTGAATTAACAAATCAAGGTGATATGTCAGCAGCGCGTCCTATAACATTTGATGGCCAATTTGAAGAATGGGTTAGAGCAGAAGAACAAGAAGAACTTCTTCAAGAATCAGCAAGATTAAATTCAAGATTTGAATCAGTAATCCAATCATGTAATGATATTTTGGCTGGTTATGCTGTACCTGAACACATGTTCAAAGATTATATCACAGTTCTTGTCGATAAACTCTTTAAAATTCTTGATGACAACAAGTTACCATTCAATCTCTACAAAGCTGTATTGAATGTAGTGAAAAACAGAATCAAAAACAATGACATTACCAATGAAATTTCTCGTCTGTTGGATGAAAATGATGAATTTCCTGCTGCAAAATTAGCTGATACAATGTCAGAATATCTTGATTCAGTTTCTCCAAAAGATGTTGGAATAGAAAGAACATATTTTGAAAAACTTCAAAGCATTTGTGATCGTTTTGATGAAGGTCTTGAAGGACATAAAAGAATAATTGTCAAAGAATTGATTGAAGTATTTTTGACGACCGAGAAATATTTCCAAGATGTTTCATATGACAAAGGTGTTGCTGATATCAGTAGTCAAAAAGAACGTGATATTGATGAACGTGTCCGAATGGTTTATTCCCATACCAGAATTGTAGTCAAAAACATGCTTCTTGAAGAAATTATTTCACGATTAAATGATGAAACAATTGAAGCAATTCAACCAGTCCTGAAAATTCTAGCAAATTTATTCAATACAGAACATGAAAAACTTGCCTTATCTGTTTGCAAATCTTTGAGGAGAGTCAATCACACATCTTATGGACAACTGTGCTCAAATGTAAGTTTTTTTAACGAGGAACTTAAATAAAAAGTTGTATTTTTAGTTGTCACGGAAGAGTTCACGTCGAGATCTCAAGCAG